>KN825293.1:0-23579 GCA_000827395.1 Paxillus rubicundulus Ve08.2h10 | reverse complement strand
CTTCATGGTTCTCTAGATATTAGCCAAACAACAAAAGCCCACACAACATTGCAACACTTTTGTTGCCCATTGTACATGTGGCAGAATGGGCAGAGAAGTGCTTGCTGATAATAATCAGGGAAACAGGAACAGGAACAGGGAGGAGATGGAATTAAGCGATGTAAGGAAGTGACAGAGCATCCATGGAGGCTCAGGAGTGATGACAAGAAAAGGATGATAAAGTGTGATAAGAGTCCACACAAGTCTGTACAAATTCTGAGCAGTCATTGAGACTCTGAGCAGTTCCACCTGGCAGTGCATCAGAGAAAAAGTAAGGAGATTATAATCAATTATATTCTCTGCAGGCTTAAAGATATTGGATTATAATGTCAGATATACCATTATCATCAGCATCATGACTATATAATGAATTACCTTTTCTTCACCATTTCCCTGATGGTGGAGCAGAGGTAGGAACTCCAATGTTCTGGGAGTGTGGAGTTGGTGTTCCAGTTCTGGAGTTCACTGTATTTTGTCACTCTTATAGTTTTTGTCAATTATATCTTTGTCTTGTCTCAACCATCCTGTTTTCTTATGTTTAATGTGAGGGGAAATAAGGTTGGGTTTCTGTCTAATTAGGAAGGAGATCACATGTATTCTAAAATTAACACTACCACTCAGATTTCTCCAAGTCCATACTCCCTACAGGTCGCCCCTCACGTGAACAGTGACTGTGTGTTGGAGCCTGTCTGAAACCTATTCTAAAGCCCTCAAAACATTGAAGTTCCCGGTGTGTGAAGGCCATCTTATCTTGTGTTCTAAAGGTGTTCTTTCACGAAATGCATCGGAATTTACCCCTAGTGTACATTATCCTGCTAATTGTTCGGCGGAGTATGAATGATATATTGAAATCAGCCACACCAAACATCCACCATAGTATCTGATTGACGAACGATTTCCACAAACTCGTGGTTCTAAAGTCTCGCTAACATTCCGCTTCATCTGTGGGCACCGTGCTCTATTACACGGGCTCTTCAGTTTGCGCGGTGGCTTTGCTAAGAGCTCTTGGCCGACTCAATGCAGGACCCTACGACGTTTTCGGGTTCCAGATTGCTCTGTATGAATGACTTGGTACTTCCTCGCCTTGTGGACTGGAATCCACTTGGAATGCATGTCCGAGTTCAAATGTGGGAAATCCCAGGGAGCAAGCATTGTAAATGTTGTCACTCATGGGAACATCGCTCTTTTTTCTGGTGCATCGCTTTACATCCGTATCCTGGAATATTCTTCATGAGTACATGTTCGACACTCGATCGACGTTCTTGTACCATCCCTTGCATGTGGAACCAGTGAGTCAAAAAACGCTAAGTCATATTTGAAACTCGACCAACAAGTTACTGCTTACTCCCGAATTCCCCCGGTGATCACGGTGTTTGTCGATTGATACTCTGCCTGCAGGATGGGATAATGCTCACAACGATCCCAGGATCCCGATTCAAGTCGATGTGGACGGTCAATGACAACAGCTACCGGATACAACGACTATATTCACAGCGAGCTTACCATATCTGTAGCGGGCAATGACGAACTCAAGATCACCCGAGTTATTCCTGGTATGGAGAAAATCTTGCTAGTTGCCAGCGGTGATATCGTCGATACTATTACTAATTAGATGGTGCCACCTAGGTAAATTTTGACTCTCGCAAACCCTGCGTCCTTACAGCACGCTTCCCTACAGGGCCTGAGCCGTGAACCAGTGTCCTACTTGCCATGCAGGTTATTTTCAAATGACCGCACTTGCTCTGGAGCTTAATCGATCGCAGCCAGACAACACGAAGGGCGATGTAGCCAGTAAAATTGATCTCCTCGACGTGGAGTGGGGAAACCAAATGAACTAGACGGACAGCGTTGAGATTTACAAAGCGGGAACTCAAGCAGACAACCGAAACCGACAATGAATGTAGTACGCCGCCCAGCTATATAAGCGATTGCCACTGTCAGTAGGTCATTCTTCTGAAACACGGGCAACACTAACTGTACATCCTAATCGAGCAACCATGGCTTCCCTGGACGCAGCTTCCACCACTCTTGAGCTCCCCCCTCTGGATTGCTCGCTTTTATTTCCTGATTTGATTAATTTTCACATGGAAAGAAATCCTACTTTCCCCATGTTCATGTACCCTAACGAGATGGTGACTGGCGCCACCACGGAAATCTCATTTCTCGAGTTTGGTCGCGCTGCTCATCGAATCGCACACACGCTTCGCCCTTCATGCCAAGATCCAGATGGACAAGTCGTGATGATAATCGCAAACACGGACTCGTTATTGCACCATGCGGTTGTTGCGGGAATATCTATTGCAGGCCTAGTTGTAAGTCCATGCCTCTTGCTAGGGACAGCTCTAATTGTCGTCCAGCCCTTCCCCGTCTCGTTCAAGAATTCTGCTGCGACCATCGTGAATATGATGAAGAAGGTCAACTGTTCGCGGATTGTCACACTAGCTCATGCACACAGAGGTCTTATCAACGACATCTGCCTAGAAAGCGAAGGGATGCAATTGACCCTTGATGAACTGCCCACACTGGCACGCGCCTTTCCGAAGCTTGGGAACGAAGTCGCAGCCGACCCCTTTGTCGCCTATCCTCCTCCCGCAAAGCGTCCAGAATTACACTCGCCTGCCATATATGTTCATTCCTCAGGCAGCACCGGATCCCCGAAACCAATTGCTCACAGTTACCAATTTCAGATCCATTGGATGACACAGCGTAAGTCGGTGCACCTCAATCCACGTCCTGTTGCTAACTGTCTATAGCTGGCATTCTCGGGTACGCCAATGTAGTCGCACGCCGGATTGGTTCCATGACGCATCGCCCGATCCATGCCTTTGCACTTTGGGCTCAACTCTATGCCCCGCTTTCATATCTCACCACGACTGTGGTCTACCCCCCGCGCACATGGAAAGATCCGCGTGCTCAGCCGATAGTAGCAACGAGCGACAATGCCATCGAGTGCGTCCGTCAGACGAAATGCCACTGTGTAATATTCATTCCAGCCCTCCTGGAACAAACGGTCACGTCGGAGGAGGCTATCGAGGTCTTAAAGAATGTGGAACTCGTTGTATGCCCATGTTATCAATTCCGAACGCTTTTACTGGTACTCAGTCCTTGTAGTGTTTCGCTGGTGGCCCACTTCCGGTGAAGGTTGGCGATGCGCTATGGGCTGCGGGGGTACCCCTTTGCACCAATTATGGCGGAACAGAGTTCGGCAGTCCTTTTGCAATAGCCAACAAGAAGGACATCGCTGACGGTGATTGGGGTTCGGTACGTTTCGGCGATGGCATAGAAGTCAGGTGGGCACCCCAAGGGGGCGATACGTATGAGTGCCAGGTACTAGTACGCGGCATCCATCATGGCTACCGGAGCAATGTTGACAAGCTTCATCAGTCGACCGAGAATAATCGGGTGGCAGTAGAAAACCTACCTGACGTGAGGGGCTATGCCACAGGTGATATCTTTATGAAGCACTCTACGAAGGACATGTGGAAGTTGTGAGCCGAGTTCTAACAGACTATTGCTGTGCTCATGTGTTGTTTGTCGACAACAGCATTGGAAGGGCCGATGATGACATCTTTCTCGCTTCTGGAGAGAAAATAGTCCCTGCCCCCATCGAAAGCATCATAAAGTCCAGCCTGAGTCCCCTAGTCAAGGCAGTTCTCATGTTTGGACGAAAGCGAAACCAAGTTGGCATCCTCATCGAGCCTCACCCAGAACATGCGATAGACGTCAACGACGAGAAAGCCGTGGTAGAGTTCAAGAACAAGATCTGGTAGGTCCCTGAACTGACGCCGAGCGAACTTTGTTGACTGAAACGAACCAAGGCCGGTGATCGAGGAGGCGAATAAGATGTTGCCTACTTGCAGTCGTATCTCCAAGGAAATGATCCTGATCACGAGCAGTGACAAACCTATGTTGCAAACTGCCAAGCGCACCGCCCAACGGAAAGGCACCCTCGAGGCTTACGAATGGGAGATCAATGCATTGTGAGTTCCTACTACTACTCTGTCAAGCAAACGAATTTGAACTCGGAAAGGTATGACACCGTAGAAGCCGGTCAGTCGTCATTGAACGGCTTGGCTGGATTGTCATCGACTCTCTTGCTCTTTTTTTCTTTGTGTGTCCAGTTTATTGTCGCCTGGATCCAAAAGGACCTACGTCATCGAGTGGCATAGCCCTATGTAATTGGGTTTAAAAATTGTTTATACGATATTAATGGACCCCGATGAGCATGCTGTGCGAGTTTTCTCCTACCCCAGATTTAAAAAGGGGCCCTTCGCTCTTGCAAATTCAGCATGCCAGCTGTCTTAGATGCACAGTGCTGTGACACACTTCGGTGACTGTCTGACAAGGCGATTGTTGCTGAGTAGAGACTGGATGACACGGACCATCGAGGCAGCCGTATACAGAAGGGAAGCTGGAGTGCGTGGTAAATGAAGCGAAAATGAATGAGGGTCCCAGCTGCAGTGTGAGCAGACGTGGAATTTTGCGTTTTGCGTATTGAAATAGAGCTGTGCTTGCCCATCTTTACGCACACGTCTCACAGCGAACGGACGCCGGCCGCATCGATCAATGTCAACCACGATCAGAGTGCCATGGGCGCATCCGTCTACTTGATTATCAGCTGGACTTTAGGCTGCCAGCTACCGGGCCCCGCCCCTCCCACTAGCACTGCTCGCGTTTCTGCTGCACATGCGAAAAAAACAAAAAAAGTGCTACTATGTGTTGCGTCGCGTTGGCAGAAGGAGGGTCGCACTCTGCAGCAGGGGTCATTGAAGTTCGGAGTGGCCAAACACGCAGTTGAAATTCAGCGTAGTCAGACAGCGTAGCCTCACACATGAGCACAAAGTTTGCAACAATGGTATAGCACAGAACCAGTAGAGACACAACGCACCAGGCTCGAAATTCATGGGTTGGGAGATAGACGAGGGCCCGAGTGACTGAGCCCGAGGAGCACGGTTGGGTTGGTGCATGTATACATAAAACTCCTTCCCCTGTTTCAAGTTGATGATATTGGTAAATGGCTCGCCCTCAGGACCACCCCGGATCTACACAGCCGCTTTGCATGTGTACATACTGTGGGATCAAGCAGTCCAAAGTGCAAAAAACCAGTCCGGCGCGAAACGGAGAACGTGCCCCTGGTACACCTTCACTTATAGTACTAAATCCAAAGACTCTTCAGGCAAACGTGAATTTCAAGTATCATATTTCGCCACAGTAAAGCCTTTGAATAAAGTTATAGGAGACGCCCTGATCGTCAGTATAACGATGTGGTATCATTGTGAGAACAGCGCGGTGCATGTACAGAGGAATGAATGTCGATCATGTTCGAGATCGGCAGGTTAACTCCTTGTTCCAATCCTCGGACCCAACGCCTTCCGCAACGACGAAAATATTGAGCGGATCATACTTGTCTTTGATACTCTTGAGAGTCGAATAATGAGATCCGAAGAAGGTCTTTTTCCAGTCAATTTCGAACAAGGATGCCTGGGAGCGAGTTTAGATACACGGGCAGGAAGATGAATTATCCAATACGAACCTCGCCGAAGTAGGAACCATCAAGGGGTGTCAGAGCATGCATGACCGCAATCACCTCCTTAAATTCGTCGACCATCCTCTGTATCTCCGTCGACGACGCTCCGTCCTCCCAAGTAATTTTGCACAGAGTCTCAACAACGGCGTTTCGCCAAGAGGGATTCAATCCGGCGGAGTCGGGATCAATTTGGTTCACCTTCCCACCTGCTACCGTGCTTCATCATTTCGCGACATCAGCAACTTGAAGCGGGAAAGGATACTCCAAAACGCACCCAAAGACTGCACCACAGGAAATTAGTACTTCGGCGATCGCGGCGTATTCGGTGGCAACCGTGCCCCGGGAGAGAAGACGCGACGTGACCATCGTATTTGCGCCGCCCGAGGCAACAGTAGCAAACACCTCTTCGAAGAAATCGTACCACGAGGGGACGGATAACAACATGGCGGTGGATGTAATACCGTATGGTTCCAAAGAGCGTGCATAATTCGTGAATGCCTGAGTAGTCGCATTGGCAGTTTCCCTCGTCATGTTGGGTGCCGCATAGAAAAAAAATAGTGTGTGGTTGTTCATTGAGCCGTATCCGCCCCAACCGTCGTCAGTGAATTGAGGCTGTGAGCGCAGCAGCTCCCCAACGAGTTCTTGCATCGCAGAGGAGTTGGTGACGTTCGCCCGGAATAGGTATTTCTGAGCTGGAACGGGGGGATACGTGCGGTAAGTGACGGAGGTAACGATTCCATACGTGCTTCCGCCGCCACCGCGCAGGGCCCAGAAAAGATCGGGATTTTGGTAATTATTCACAGTCAAGTGTTCGCCCGTGGAAAGGACAACAGATATTTCTATGGCATTATCAACGCCTTCAACGAAATATTGAGTCGGAGTACAGTACGAAATCGGTGAGAACACACCAAGACCGTAGGTGGGCGACAATGCACTGTGACCTCCACCTGCCAACCATCCGCCAGCAGCACCAATAGAGGCTGCAGATCCGCCAACGATCGTGCGCCTGCTTTGATTGACCGCGGCATAGGCTTCGCCCCACTGCACGCCAGCGCCAAGCGTGACAGCTAGAAGTATCCAGTTAGAAAATCAACTCGTCGGCGAAACACCAAACAAATCTACCATCATACGTTTCGTTCTCTGGAGCTCCTTGGGCAACGAAAGTGGGATTGAATGTGATGTTCTTCATGTTATGCGTCCACACTACAAACGAACCCCGAGCTGCACTGCGCCCGAGATAGTCGTGTCTATGCGACCATATCAGATGACGTTGGCCCCAGTAGTTCATGCACCGACCTACCCTGTGTTTTTGATAACCAGTTTCAAGTGATGCTTCACTGCGAACTTGACACCAGCCTGTATGTCCGCCACCGAACGCGCATCAACACCAATCACGGGCACCCTTCCTTGTCCGCAGGTGCCTGTAATGGTCGTGTTGGGGTAACAAGCGTCGATGGTACCATTCTTAAAGACAAACGTCTCGAGATTAGGTGCTTCCATGGACCCTGGCATCGACGAGCGCCAGGTTCCGTTCGTGCGCTGTTCGATGACTTCGGTACAGTTACCAGAAGGGTCTGACGTGGGATAACAGGCCGAGGCTGTGGGGGACGGATAGACAAGCGGCTGGGAGACCTGTGTTTGGAGCTGGGAAAATTCTGAAGCGTTTGGCCAGCAGGATTGGTCGGAGGTACAAAGACACCCTCGGTGACTCCGCCAGGCAGTTGCAAGCCTGCATGTTAAAAGGAGTGAGAACGTAGTGAACACTTTCATCGTTGCCCAGTCTAGAGTTTTCACGGGGAACTGAGCTCTCGATCCTCTTGGGGCACGAGGATAATGACCTTTATACATCTTACATCTTCATTTGATTGGGGTGTCACGGTGAGTGTTGGGCTCTTGTTCCTATCCAACCCGGAGTTCAGACCTACCGTCGTTCCGTGATTCCACCCACAATTCGAGGGCATCTGGAAATCCAGAATTCCGGCTCTGTTCGTGTGTTTCAAAAGCCCTGTCTGGCACTATCTGTCTCATCTGTACTATATGTTCAGGGAGTAACTCACTGCGGGAAAAAGGGTGAGAACGCCTGACGTTTGCAGTCATGATACATATTATAGTATTTGAATAGACAGCAAGGATGGGTGGAGTGCAACACGTAGACGTTTGTGCGAAAGTCTTGGTCGTGGCTGTTCTTCAAAATGATTCCCAAGTACTCCTAGCACCTTCAATTATTAGTCCAGCACATCGTGGCTTGATCAAGATCATTCGACACATCCGAGTCTGCAGTCATACATTTGGTGAAGAGATTGTGTGACTTCAAGTTTGCTAAGACCGCTTTTCCACACTGACACTGTACGGAAGAAGTTCGTTCTTTCCCGCCCCGTGGATTGGAATCAAGAAATGCATGTCCCAGTCCAAACACGGTAAACTCCAGGAGCAATGCTGCCACCCAGGGGAACGTCTGGTGCATCGTCTTTCATCCGTATTCCAGAATGTACTTCATCAATGCATGCTCAGCACTTGGTGCTCTTGTGCCGTCCCTTGCATACTTTCTGGAACCCCTACGAGTGAGTCAATAACACTTATTCGATCCAATTTCTGGATTACATTTGGAATTCGTCCTCAAGTTGCTGCGTACTCCCGGATCCCCACCGCTGCCACGGAGATCACGATGACGGCTGTCGATTGACACTCTGTCTACGGGGTGAGACAACGAGCCCAGGATCCCGATTCAATCCAATATGGATGGTTCTTCCCGTGCCTGAGCAATGCAGATGTGCCAGCCTCGAATACAACACTCACAACCCTACGTGGATGGTTAGCTATTTTCAGAAGGCTGGTCAGACGCGCTGATTTTGACTCCAATCCGATAGATGCCGATTTGACTACCAGCCCTCGATTGCCCCCACCTCTGTAAGATCAAGATCATTCAAACTCGATGGCTCCGCAGCCGTCACTAATTCCCGATCACAAGGGTTTGCGCCACTCTCACGAATGCGTCCTTATGCCAGTCGTTTGTAATGTTTGATGGCAGATGCTAGTCGTGGGCCCATGCCACGCGACCCATATGCACAAACTTTCACATGCCCCGCTAATGCCTGCCTCACCCATTCAAGACGGCGGTGATACCACCAACCATGTCACGCGGGAAGAAACCAAAAATCGCACGGCAAACGCCACCAAGCCCGTCGAGCTCTGTAGACTTTGTGGTGTCCCCGCTAAACATTGACATTTTAGATCTGGGTGAAGCACTCGTTGAGCCATCGCGTGCGAGGGTGCTGTGAGCTAGCAACCACAGGGGACCACGCCAATCTGACCCAGTTCTACATCTTCCGAGTCCGCCCCTCCATCTCCCTCTCGAGTCGGCTCACTTGTTTCTATTTGCTGGTTCGGTTGTGACCCCGTGAGCTGTGGACACTGCCGTATGACAGCGGCAGGCTGGCGGTAGAATCCAAATAATGTCAAGAAGATCCATAAGACCCAACCTGGCTTGGTGCGATGCAGCTTCAATACATGCATACAGCAATTACACAGCAGTGTCTACATTCGGATTTGGATCACGACCTCGACTTCGAAAGGACACCGTTGGAGAGTCGAGTGGTACAGATGATGTTCTTCTGTCCCTGTCCATACTATTGTTCACATACCTTCGTTCCGTGATAGCAGGCAGAGTGGTCACGCAGCGAGAAACTCTGAGCCTATCCGCTCCACCCCAAGAATCGGGCAGCCTTTTGGGCGATCCGTGCCGTTCATCCAGTACACGATCGTTTCTCATGTTCCTGTGCATGTCTGAGTCGACTTCCTCGTGCTCCTCTTACTTCCGCCCCGTATCATTACAGTGGTACATAGCCGCGGACTGGCATGGGAACTTCAAGTTCGTATCGATGACCCTGCCCAGCGCAGAAGTCTTGGTCATGCGTGGATGCGCAGAATGGGACTATGCTGGCATGATTTTCAGGGTGCGTTCTCTCCATCATACATCCATAAGCCTGACGAAAAACGGAACTTCAGACTATCAATGGACACGGACTCACGGACTGTCCGCGCTCATGGGAGGCTTTGTTCCCCAGGGTGGCACCCAACGAAAACGAACGGTGCTGAGAACACGACGTAATCTGCGCCGCCTCAGAGATGAGAGAACCATAAATCCAACCATCACAAATGACGAAATAAGAGACAAGAGTAAAGCAGACGGCATAGGGAAGGCCCTCCTCGTCCTCCAATTGTCATGCTCGGATGTCCGTTCATCGCACGAATCATCATCTCGCCGTGGCAGCTATGAGCTTGCCGGTGTTGATTTTCTGGTGGAACAAGCCGATTTCTCCTAGCCATCCTTGTACTTTCTACTTGGTGGATACTTCGGTGTCGGAGGACGCATGAGAAGACAAGCCAGTTCGCTACGACTTCAATTCACCGAAGCCACTGATGAGTTGACTCCTATCACTCCTTGTTTTCCTCCCGACTCGGGAGTCGGCAACATCGGGTGGTCCCCTCGGGGCGATTCTTGTCTTCCCACTGAGGTGCGCATTGTGCGCTCGACAGAACATCCCAGCTAGTGCCCACGAAACTGTGGCCTGGCTAACTTACGTACCCCCCACCTATAGTTTCTTGCTACGAGATCTCTCCCAACAAGGTGCAGCCCGTGCAACAGGACGTGTAAAAGTTGTTCTTTCCGTCTTTGTTTCCTTGGTTCTCGTTAGCAATACCTCGTTCACTTACAACGGATCTCTCCATAACAAACTTCGATACATGTCAGAACTATCAATATTTTGGTTGCTGCAGTAGCTCGGTGTTCAGCGAGGCTCCAGACTCATCACGAAGAAAAAAAGAGCTAAAATTGTGTAGATAAATAAGCTCCCCTGCGATCGCTCAGCTAGTAAAACTAGGTCCATGCAAATGCGTTCACCAGCTCAAACGAAAAACGAAAGAAAAAAAAAGGTAAGAAAAAGAAATAAGAAGAGATCATTCGCAGTGTTCCGAATCCTCGGTGGGGGGGGAGGGCCCGTGTAAGCCACGGGAAAAGAGAGTAGAAAGCAAACATGGGAAAGAAAAAAGCAAGTACAACAGTATACGTAGACAGATCTTCTCCCCATATGATACAGAACCTGACATCCTCTCTTGCGCCTGCATACGTCACTCATGACCGTCGAGCCACGGTTGAGATACCTTTCCTTCTGATTGGTATCCACCATTGCCAACCGCCATGTAGGGAGAGTTGAGAGCAGAGGAAGGCACATACGGTGAGGAGTCACCGCTTTGATGTCGGGAATGATCCGGAATAGTTATAGCGTCTGGCGGTAGATATTGCCCATGGCCCTGTGACCACGACCGAGAATGCGAAGGTTGGTGCCGAACTTGCATTTCGATAGATTCTGCAAAAGCGGTATTCGGGTAAGCCACCGACAAGGAAGCTCGTGAGAAACTGAGATCTGGGAGCGGAGGTGGAGAACTCGGCGTTGCACTGCGTGAGGTGCGGGAAGCAGGGCGGGAAGGGGGTTTGTCGGTGATTTCACCGTTTGGGTAACGGTAGAGTGATGGAGGCACTGGTGAGGGTATTGGTATATCAGACATTGAGTAGTACGAGGGGTGTGGCGATGGAGGCGAGGGAGATGAAGGACCAGCCCGCTCAGCGACCTGTTGGGAGGCAAGGTCCGACGATTCAAGCTGCACCAATGGATCCGAAGTGTCATTGCGTGCAATAAATTTGTTAGCGGATCTAGCTCGACTCTCCTCGGGCTCGGCCGGTAGCGCTGTAGGTTCGTATGCATGTGCCAGAGTTAACTCAGAGGCTGAACGAGCATGTTGTTCATGGAACATGGGAGCCGTCTCAAGATCGGTGCTGTGTTTGTTCTTGGACGCTTTTCGGTGCGTGATTCCTAACCGATCTTTCAGGTCGCCGAGTACCCACATCTCTCGAACGATGTCTTTGTCAAGAGGCATGTACGTCGCAGAAACGAACTTGTAAATGAACCGAGGAGCTAGAGCGGGATCAGATCAGCCCAACGTTGGCATTCGCTCCACTCACCTAGTGCAACCAACGCCGAAAATACGACGGTGACCCAGAACGTGACATTGCTGAACAGCACCTCCACTTCGCTCACGAACGAAGCAGTGCGCGAGAAAAAGTTGTTGGCGGGGATGAATGAATAAACCACAACCCACAGCACCATCACGAGCGTCGATCCGATGACAACGATCCACGTGATGAAAGTCCAGCTAAGAACACGCGTTCAACTTCCAGACCCAGAAATAAGAACGAAACGAGAAAAACGACGCACTAGTTGGTGCTTAATCCGACGTAGGTATTTGCTGCAAAGATAGCAGTCACGGCAACAGTTGTGCCGAAGTCTGCTAGGGAATCAATTCCTTTGCCATTCCAGGAAGTCGCCAGACTGAGGGACCAGACAAAATAAGGGATGAAGAACACGACCGCAGACTGATAGAGTCCGTCTAGCATGTAGGACCAGAATTTCAACCGGGTATATTCTAGACCGCGAATGCCTCGGATGTATAGTTCAGGGAAGGCCAAGGCTGCTTTCGCGTTTATGTCCTGATCGAACGCTGGTGGCCAGGCGTCAAACAATCATGAATTTCATCGGGAAGAAAGAAGGTCCTACCTCCGAGCACAATCACAGGCAACGACGTGAAAGTCAAGTTGTAAAAGAGGATGAAGCTATAGTCATACAAGTACGTCGCGTCGAAGCTGTCCAAGAAAAAAGCTAAGCATGACACTTTGGTGTCACGATGTGGGTTACTTACTAGCAGTAACGCAGGTACCAGAACATGGCCAATGTCCAGATGACGTTCTGCGCAATTTTTTCAGTATAAGTCCACAAAACTAACAACAAACAAACCTTATAGAAGAAGTTGCTATGCATGTCAGCGATACGTTGATACGACCACCGCCCGTGAACAAGCAACAACTTTGTTAAGAACCTGAATTGACCAAAGGCATAATCTGCTGACATCGCAGCTTGCGAACCCTCATGACCTAGCAGACCGCAGCCAACGTTGGCCTCCTGTATCATAGCCACGTCGTTTGCACCATCACCAATCGACAAGGTCATGGCATTACGGCCCTCCTTAACCTAGGCAGCTTGTGAGAATCGAGCATCTTAGACAAAATGCAAGCATACCAGCTTCACTGTCAGAGCCTTTTGGGCTGGCGAGACACGACAGCAGACAACAGTTTCGCATTGAGTACCAAGATTGAGGAACAAGGACTTTAGCTCCGGGGATAGAGCATGTCGTAAAGTATCTCCGTCGATAACGACAGCAAACGCAGCTTGTGCGCCAGGAACGAAGCCACGTTTCTGTGGAGCAAACGATGGTGGGCCATTTGTGGATGCAATTTTATTGAGGCCCGCTTCTATTTGTGAGCGGGTTCCCTCGTGCGTGTCAGATGACAGGATCATGACATCCATGTCTTGCTTGAGTAGATTGCAGCTGAAACCGATCTCGATGGCCGTCTGTAGCTTGTCACCTGAACGGTAGGTGGATTAGCTCGTTAAGGTTATCTGCTCATAAGCACGCTCACCTGTGAGAATCCACAACTTGATGCCTGCGCGATGCAGTGTCTCGATAGCTTCCGGGACGCCCTCTTGCAACTTGTCCTCCAAGGCAGTAGCCCCGAGAAGGAGAAGTTCCTGTTCAATACTCGAAGCGATCTTTTCCATCTCCTCTTCCCTATTCTCTGTCGCAGCAAATGCCGCGTCATAAGTTCTCAACCACGTCAAGAAATGATCTTCTGTCAGTACCCTATAGGCGATACACAGCGTCCTCAATCCTCCGTTCGCGAAAGAGTCCATGTCCTTGGTCGTCTTCTCCTCCAGAGCAGGGTTGACGCCAGCCAACAGTCGCTGGTAGATGACGGAGTCGGCCCCCTTGCAGTATAAGATGATCCGACCATCAGGGGCGCGCACAATAACGCTCATCCGCTTTCGCGAGCTGCTGAATTCAATCGTCTTCAACCAGGTATATCGCTCGGGCTGGCCGAGAACCTCAATATCAATCGTATCTTTTGACTTTCCAACGAATGGGAAGCCGACGTCCCTTGCAGCAGCTACAAGTGCGGCTTCATCAGGTGACTCGGCCTTGTACTCCAGTTGATAAGGCTTCTCCGTCGGCTGCGACTTTTCCGCAAGGACAGTATGGCATACTGCCAGTGCACGGAAGAACGCAATAATGTGTCCTGCCTGATCTGTAGAGCGGTCTGAGAGGTCGTCGGCAAGTTTTGGGGAGACGAGTGTGAGTTTGTCGATTTTGGCATAACGGTTCTTGAAGAGCTTGGTGAGCTTGGCTACCATCTCATCTTTGAGCACGGCTAGCTTCCGCGCAAGCTCCTCTGGTTCAACTGCGTCGGCTCTACCCTCCCGTGTTGCGGCTCCGCGTTGTGCCTCCGTAACGCCCTCACCGTAAACGACTCCCTGAATGGAACATTTCTGGAATTCCATGACATTCTGGGTGAGCGTGCCGGTCTTGTCGGAGAAGATGTACTCTATCTGGCCAAGGTCGTCAGAGATACCCCAATTCTTGGGAACACAGGTGGTGTTGAAAGGTTTGTAGTACATGTCGAGGTCCTGCGCGATGAAATATGCTTGAATAGTCTTCACGATCTCAATTGAGATGAAGAGTGAGACGGGCACAATGTTCTGGAACGCGATGAGACAGGAGCTGTGAGAGTGTCAGGTCTCCATGTACACTGCAACGGAATGAAGACTCACACAAAGGTTACAAGCGCATTCAGTATGGTGGAGCTTGTAGGGTCTACACCCGGCGCGTATATCTTCGTGCTCGTGTTTGGTTGGCCATCCAAGATGCCGTAAATTACAGCAGAGACGGTGCACATGACGATGAGGAAAACGAAGTTCACGATGACATTAAAGTTCGTCTCCTTCGCGATCTTGGATTGCTTCGACGGCGTTAAACCCCCGTTCAGGTATATCTTTGTGTCTGGCCCAGTGAAAACAACTAGGCCAATGATCCAGGCGGTATTCCGCACCGTGCAGCCACGTAGGAGAAGTTCGCTGAGCGTGACTCCTTGTTTCCGAGGTTCTCCGGTGACTGCGTCGGTGTAACGCAATACGCCATTGTACACGTACAAGTTCTGGTGAGGTGGCTCCGAATCTAGGATGAACGACGATTTCTCGATGTCTTCTTCCGAGCTAATCGAAGATGTCGCCTGTAGGGCCTTCCGCGCCTTCAAATTCGTCTCCCCATCCAAGTTCTTCGTCTCCAGATAGCAGAGGCCATCAGGGTCCGATGTCGATAGCACCACCACGTCCGCAGGCACCTGTTCATTCTCTCTTAGGAGGACAATGTCCCCGACATCCAGCTTCTTCCATAGCGTCCTCTCCCACCTCGCAGTGCCGCTCGTCCTCCGATTCCAGTCCAAAACCCCCAACGACGACCGAGAAGGTATGCTCTGCTGATATCCAGACAGCGACGCGTTGTGCTTGCCCCATGTTCCCACCTCAGTTATTGCAGGCAGTCCCGGAGGGTAGGTATGTGAGTCGATGCTTGCGATGTCTTCGAGTTGTCTCCCTCCCGCACCGGTTGGTCGTCCGATGCTAAGCGTGCTATCGTCCGGGTCGGCAGTGCTCATGCTAATCCTATCCCCATCTCCACCCTTACTGAGCATGATCCTCCCTTCTCCCGCTTCTTTCTCCCGCAGCTTTTGGACACCTTTCGTGACCTTTCCAGGTGCGTTGATGTGTAGCAGTCGTTCGTACCAAGGTCGAGGGTCGAGGGGCTGGTTCACGTTGCGCCATTGTCCAAGTCGTGTCACGGCGGAGGTATTAACTTCTTCGTCAAGCTGTGCGCGGCGGTAGTCCTCGATGCCATCTTTGATTGCGGTGACTGTTAGAATGAAAAGTAGGGGGAGAGCAGCAGTCGATGCGGAGGCAGCTCCGAAGATGGGAAACACTGCGGAAAGGTTAAAATCAGGTGTTCCAATATGAGTATATGTTGTATATGCCTACCTTGAAATATGACGAGCGCCAGGAAATAGATGTTGGCGATCCTGGATGCGGCGGCGTTAATTGTAACGTCTAGGTAATCTACGAAATCTCACCTATGGAATTGTTCAAAAAGGTTCTTTGGGAGAAACGTCAAAAGCGTGTATCCTGACGTTGCTCAGCCGACATCATAAATTCAAACCCGTGGCCACTTACTGCTCGTCCGTACTTTGTTCCTCTCATAACGAACAAGCGGCTCCCCGTATTGATCTACTTCGGTGGAAGAAAGTGGGGAGTTGACGTAGATATTGCGTCGTGCGCCAGAGATCCGAGTACTTGGGGTAGTTGCTTCCGAAACTGCAGAATCTGCAGTCTTTGGTCGCTTCTCCCTTCTGAAAAACAGAGAACGCTTTGTACGAATGTATTTTCTCCTCTCGGCGCGCAGTTCTGAGCGATTAGACTCTGCAAGGGTAGACGCAGCAGTGCGTACAGTGCGTAGATGGAGTTGTGGGTCTATGGAGGTATCGTTCTCATCGTCGAACTGCTCTGGAAGTGGATGTCGCTTGAATAAAGACATTTCTGGTGACGAAGTATGAACAAGATAGCCCGAAGTGGTCCTGAATACCGAGTACCAGCACGGAAGGACCGATAAACGAAGGAGGGAAGTAAGGCAGCCTGCACGAGCTTTGGGAGGTGTGTTCGGTCACAACTGCTGTGCTCCAACAGTGGGCACTGTTACTTACAATCACACGTGGACCCCAATTACACCTCATCAAACGCCTGCCGTAACCCGTTGCAGTCCCTACGGCCAATTGCAACTTCAGACACGCTCTTATTACTACATACTCGAACAAAGATGTTGAACAAGGAACAAACGTCTTTGCCCACGGTGACCTGGACCAAAGGCGTTAACTGCGCGTCGTGGTCAGACTCGGAATGGACCAAGTGTCATCTCGTGAGGCTACGCTTTGCTTTGTGAGGCCATCAATAAGACTGTCTCGTCCGACAGAAGCGGGAGAAGTGGGACTTGTTTCGTGTCCATTCCTCACTCGTTCAACTCACTCACAACCCCCTCGCGGTCTCAGGGTGAACACGATAGTAACACCCACTCACAAGAACTCCCGCCACTGCCTGCCCCTAGGCTTGGACCCCGATGTGAGAATTTGGCTTCAATCTTGTCAGGGCACATGCCAAGACTTGTGTACAAGCCAGTCTACTCCAAGTCAAAACAATTGCTTCGGTCAACGCGCAGTCAACCGATGTGTGCGCCACTTCGTGTTTCGTGTGCTATGTAATTCTACTCAGGTCTCTGGGTACTCCGTCGTTTCCGGCAAATTCTTCTTGCAATGACTTGCATAGCCCATGTCGTACAAGACATCAATGCTACATCCAGCCATCAGAGACACATCAGAGACGGCATCCCTTTACGTTGATGCTTGACGATTCCTTTGCCGTGCAATGCAGAGTTGTGATTGGTAGACACACTGACGAAAAAGGCAGGTCCCTGAGCTATACCAAAAGAGTCTGCTCAATGAGCCCTTAGGTTTGTCGATGGCCACCCTAGTCTTTGTTTGCTGTGCTGACTCCGCAGTCCCCCTGTGTGCCACTTGGACCACGCCCACCCTCGATCCAACTTGGCCGTGTTCCCAGCGTTGCGCTCCGGAGCCCACACGCGTCATCGGTATCATGGGCATTGCAAGATCTGCAACGTGTACGCCTTGTTACTCCCTTGACACTTGTTTTGGCTGCTGTCTTGCCCCTTCTGTGGGTGCTTTCGACCTGGGATTTTGGGCAACAAACTGACCCCATTCTAGTTAGCAGTACTAGTGGCCCCTCTCTACTAGATGCGGGTCGCAGTGGTGTCATATTGGTCATCTCGAGCGTCCCACAACAACGCCAGATGCTAATGCTAGTAAGCACCTATTCGATTCTGCGCTTAGCGGATATTGCACAATGAAAAACTGACGTCTAATATAGATCATATCGACCCGTCGGCCCAGGAGGTGCCTTAGTGAGAGCCCATTCTCACTATCATCCTGGCGATTGCTTCGAACCTCCGCCTACCAAGGAAGTCATCAGATAAGCTGACTTCCTCAAACCGTCTACAGAGATGTTTTGAGCCACGAGATTGACGGCGTTTCCATTCAAATATACGATAGACCGTATTTACCGCCGCCGATGAACCCCGGGACACCCAGGTGCTACCATGGCTGGAACCCTCTACACGATGAATGTCACCCTATTTCCGCCGAAGCTTCGGACACAACGTTGACACGGATGTTCTCGCAGGGCCTTTGCTTACGAGCTTATATAATGTATACCCCAGCCCGGAGAAGTTTAATCCTCGGAGAAGACTTGACGAGTACGGGGGGATCAGGCAAGACCTCATGTTTTTTCACGCAGTTGCTAGGAAGTATGTCCTGTCATCTCCCACCACCTCCACCCCCACCAAATGCCAGATCACGCACTCGCACCCGACACTGCTATTCCCAACCTCTTAAATCTCGAAGGGATCTGTCCAGGTCAGCAGTTAGCAAACAGATCCGTATCGCGCCTGTTCCCTTGGCACCAGAGAACCCATACATATGTGGCGTCGTATTCGAACCGCGGGTCCTGCCGCAGAAGATCAGAAAGTCGTGGGAGTGTCGTTGAAGACGGCGTCACGGCACATCGCAGAACTAGTACTCGTTCCTGCATACATAGACCATGGCTCTGATGACATCAAGGCGTCCTACAATAATATTGTGTTGGTAGACTACGTTAATTGCATACCTATCGATCATAACATTACAGTAGACTTCCTCATAATGCATGACCTCACAATGCATAAAACCTCATGATGCATGGCCAAACCTGGGGACCATGTCTGTCTGCACTAAATTATACACAAAATCTCATATTAATGATGCATAAAGAATTATGGGGGTTATGCATTAGTATATTAGGAAATTAGGGGGTCTGATTGCTTCAGAACACTCACAGTACAGTAATTTCATGCCCACCCACCTGCTTTCATGTCCACCAGTGTGTTTTCGTGCCCACTCACACATTTTCATACCCACCCACCTGTCTTCATGACCACTGACCCATTTTCATGCCCACTGGTGCATTTTTGTGCTGAATGTTTTAATGCCCACTTGCCCATTTTCAAGCCCATCTGCATGTTTTTATGCCCACCCACCCATTTTTGAGTCCACCCAATGCCCTACACAGGCCATCTGCAGTTGTCATGCACAGCCACAACAACGACAATGGCCCAATGCACATACCATGCAGCCAGCATCCTATACAGGCCATCCTCTGTTGATCCACAATGTATATTTTGTAGTGCATTGTACATCAATATACAATAATTTTGATCTCCACAGTCTTGCAAAAGACCAGTTGGGACTGGTTTACAACTGGTCATAGCAAATCCAAAAAAATCCTGAGACTGAGACTGAGACCAGCCAAATTTGCAGCAACTGGCAACTGAGGTCTGGTTGTCAGTTTTTCAGCAGTCCAACAACTGGACTTTGAAACACTAGTCCAGATGGATGATCTAAAATTCATACCATCACCAGCTTGTGCTGAATGGGTGATCACTTGATCAACAAGGATGATGGTCTCGTCTGGGCCCCATGATACTGAGAGCATGTCCATTTGAGGTGCTAAGGTATCCTGGGCCTTGGATTTTCCTTTGGGCAATGAGTGTGAAGACCTTTGAGGTGGCATACATCAGCAAACTGGTCTGAGCTGTACAGAGCTGTGCAATGCTGGACAGCCCCACAGCTCGACAGTAAGGTCCATGCTGGACAGCTCATCACAGTTAATTATGGTACTGTGGTCAGCTGTACAGAACTGTACAGTTCACTACAGAAGAGCTCACAGTACCCATATATCTCAGCTGTCTGACTCTGATCACACCAGTACAAGGGACAAGATGTTTTATATTTAGCTACTAGTAACTACATAATACAACATAACTTCAGAAAATAGCTGGTGGGGTGAAAAACACATGGATGAAGGTGGGTGTGTCGGTTTTCGAGGCGGTGGATCCATTTTCGACACGTCGGGTCTGCTTTCGAGATGGCAGGGTCATGTTTGAGGCGACGGGATCCATTTTGAGGCATCGGGTCCGTTTTCGACACTTTGGGTCCACTTGCAAGATAGCGGGGTCACTATTGAGGCGACGGGTCCATTTTCGAGGCAGTGGGTTCAATTTAATGTGATGGGTCCTATTTTGAGGTGGTGGGCGACATGTCGGGTCCGTTCGTGGTGCGGCGGGTCTGTTTGCGATGCGATGGGGTCGCTCTCTATGCGACGGGTTCATTTTCAAGGCGGTGGTTCCAATTTGAGGTGATGGGTCCAATTTCGAGGTGGTGGGCTTGTCCCTGACACGTCGGGTCCATTTTTGAGGTGACGGGTCCGTTTGCGAGGCGACAGGGCTGGTTCCGAGACGACAAGTCCCTTTGTGAGGTGCTGGGTCCGTTTCGAGGCGTAAGTGTGGGTGAGGGGCACGAGTGAGGTGTTGAGGGCCAGGGAGTCATTTCAGGGGTGGGCGTGGAGTTTCGGGAACGATTGAAGCGTGGGTGAGCTGTTCTGGGTGTGGTGCTGTTGTGGCACGTTGCAGGCGTGTACGACGAGCGTGGCAGCAGTGAGTTGAACATTACGCTGACAAAAATAGAAAACATAGGTTGGTCACATGACCTCAGACGAACACAAATTTCGTCCAAGTGAATCCAAGTCATACTATTAATATTATAATACTACTGAGTAATGCTACTAGTATTTATGGTGAAGTACTGTAGATGCTGTGGATGGCTGTGGAATTGGGTGATACTGTATGATTGTGAGTAAAGTTGATTGTAGTTCTGTGACATCTGTGGGCACTGTCAGTTCCTGTCACTAAAGTGTGGTAACAAAAACTACTGTGGGGGATTTTTCAGTTTACTGATTCTATTAGCTTGACAGTGGGGAAAATGAGTGTGGAACATGCATGCCTCATTGAAGGGCACTCTTCAGCCACCAGAATCTCAGCAGTACTGAAACCATGGAACAAACCACCTGGGACTTTTCTGCAAGACTGCACTCCTGTACTAGCTCTAAGAGTTGTCATTTTCATCCCAGTAGGTCCAGAAATGAGGTCCCTGCTGTGCAACCATACTCACAATGTTGATGATTGACTGGGTCATACACTAGTTTTTATACTATGTCCCTGTGGGTTTATATGGTTCAATCCATGGAAGTGCCAGCATGCCATGCTCAATCATTGAAGAATAATGAAATTCAAATTGCCCATTTGACAAACTCCAGTAGGGAATATTTTCATGGCGACCAAGTTGCCACTACAATGTTTCATGCAAGAACATATTACCTCTTAATCCAGGCCCCTGACACACTGTAGTGCTAGTACTTGGAACTTCAACATTTTGAGGGCATTTACAGATCACACAGTTATCAAACACATTGGAACCAGATAAAGTCAATATACTGGCACCATGGATTTCAACATTTCAAGGATAATTACAGGTAATTTTAAAGAACAATTATCCATCTCAAATTTTGTTTCACATTTTCATAGTCATAAAATGCCAAAAAGTTGCTGAAAACTTTAAACTTTTGGCCCTGAAAATGCAAAACAATGATATTTGATATTTGATATACAGTTATCAACCACTCAGTCATTCCGTGATACAGAATGAATTACACAACAACAACACACAAGAAACAGTGTCCTTTTTTTTTTTGTTTGAGTACATACAGTCATCCTACAGGTGGGATCTATAATTTTGAAAGAATGACATTGAAGAAAAATCATGTGAGGCTGCAGGAGGGCTCAATCACAGATTTTTGGTAGTGATTATTTTGTTGATAACCAATCTACCTTATACTTAGCCTGGTTTGGAAGTCATGTCTCACAGAATGATATCTGATGGAAAAGAGACCTTCACACAGATTTTTGTCTCAGTGAATAGGGTAGTTCAATGTTGAAAACCAGAGCTGTTTCAATGCTATTTTGAGTGTTGTTTTGAAACTAGTTTTTGACCATGACCAGGCTATGAAAACAGCTTTGAACTTTGACATACCCTGGTTTCAGTGTGGTTTTGGGTGTTTTCAACTGTGGTTTTTGAGATTGTGGGTCAGAGTTTCAAACAACAAAGACATAGTACATGGCACACAATAACAGATATTATCCATCTTATCACACCAATGCCTACTCAGCCTGAGCAGCAGCAGCTTGCAGACATTTTACTCCAAACTTACCTGGCTTCACCCATTGTCAAATCTCATCAATTAGCTGATCCAGCCACTTCATCTAGTTCAGGCTCCAATGACCAACCTGACTCACACAGCTCAACAAGCTCAGAGTCAGAATTGGATGGCAACCTGGTAACTGCAAGTGACTCCATGCTCCACATGATTGGGTCACTCTATTCCCACTGATATCTTGCTGACTGACAACCAATCAGCAAGAATGGTGCAAATTTATGGCTGCTCCTAATGGTGTGGAAGCATGACTGACCCAATATATTTTGGGCACATGTTCAGATAACTCCCGAGTGCTTTGATGTTCTTCTGGCTTCCATCCAAACTGATCCAGTGTTTCAAAATCAATCTAATGTACTCCAAATACCAATGGATGCACAGCTGGCAATTGCACTCTACTGCTTTGGTCATTGTGGTAATGCTATCAGCACTACTATGGTTGCACTTTGGGCTTGGATTGGATATGGAACTGTATGGCTTGTTACAAATTGGGTCATGACAACAGTCTGTTGGGAAGAGTTTTGGAGAGCAGCACTATATTGACCAACTGGAGTTGAGAGGGAGGAAGCAAAGCAGTGGGTTGGAGCCAATTCCTGTCCTGCCTGGCAAAATGGATGGGTGATGGTGGATAGCACTTTGGTTCCTCTCTACTCCTGTCCTGGTTTCGATGGGAATACTTGGTATGATCACAAGTCTAACTATTTAATGAATGTTCAGGTAAGCAGTTCACTGTCCTCCTCAGCCACTGAGTCTAAGATCCACCCACACAGATTGTGTCAACACCTGACCTGCATATCCTCTTCATGATTGGTGCCAAACCCCATATAAAGCATAATTTCATTCTCTGGTGAAGAGGAAATGTGTAACACTTTATTTCAGGCCAGAAAAGGATACTGAGGAGTGACAAGAACTATAAGAGGGCAGTGATTGCCCAAACTACTAGGGATTAGCTAGGAGTAGTAAATAGGTATAGGGAAAACTCACCTCAGCCGCTGCCAAAGAGGGGCAGAGAACAACTGAGGAATCCGAAGTGAAAACTAAGTATATGTATGTAGCAGAGTGGGCAGAGAAGCACTCGATAATGATTGTAAGGGGAATAGGAACAGGAACAAGGAGTAAATGGAATTAAGTGATGTAAGGAAGTGATGGAGTGTCCCTGGAGGCTCCAGAGCAATGAAAAGAAAAGGATGATGAGGTATGATAAAAGTCCCTGCAAGTTCTGGACAGATTCTGAGCGGATGCTGAGACTCCAAGTGGTTCTGCCTGGCAGTGGAGCAGAGGTATGAACCCTGACATTCTGGAAGTGTGGAGTTGTTGTTCTGGTTCCAGAGTTCGCTGTATTTTGTCAAGGAGAACATAATCTACAACTACTATGTTTCCAAGGTTCACATCTGATCAGAGCATGCCATAGGGTATCTCTGTCATATCCTGTGCCATGCAAGTCAACTCCACTCCTCTGGAGCCCACTCTGGACCAAGTCTGCTTTCCTGCCCATACACAAGTCCACTTCTCCACCTTTCCATTTCTCCATTTCTCTGCTTCTTTCTAATACTTCTGTTCCTGTGCCTTGATTCCTTATCATTCATACCTTTGACAGACATTTGACATCTCTAATATTCCACCTTCTTCTTATTTCTGCTCTGACTCACTTTGACTCCTCTTGACTCATTCTGATACTTCTGACTCATATTCTGCTCAACTCTGATACTCCAGTGCCCTCCGTGTTTACTTGTCACCATAGTATATAAACCCCTCTTGTACTTTGTATTCTGCAGTTCAAATATTGACTTTGATCACTCCTCTTCTCTGTCCAC
>KN825292.1:0-23525 GCA_000827395.1 Paxillus rubicundulus Ve08.2h10 | reverse complement strand
GAGTTACAAAAGTTACATTTTGATGGAATCCAGCTGTCATTGGCACCTTTGTCCTTATAACACTTTACTCGTAACACTTTTTGCACTTACAACTTGACAGTCCTATAGTTCAGATATATCCTATGATATTTGCCAACTCAGATCATGGGAATATCTCCATTTTCGAGAGATCTATGCAATGTAAAGCAAGTGTGAAATGTATCCATAGTGTGAAATGTACTGATAGTACACTGTACCTGAGTTTGTTGCTGCGTTCTTTGCCCTTGGCATCGGACGAATGTTACTGTCTATCCACGGCCATTTGGAACATGGTGGGGGAATGTTCAGCCCACTGCCCAAAGCCGACTGGAACAATCTCCTCTCCCAGTGACACGCAAGCGTCGCTGTTCTACGCATAGGGAGTATCCATACCGGGCCCGAATAGTTCAATAAATTATTCAGAATCGTCGGATACATCCATGTCTTCGACTGAACCATCATCATCGGCAGGTCGTGTATCGCCAGTGTTGTCAGGCCCGCATGCCTCAAAGGGTGCCGGCCATTTTGAAATCGGTCCTGGAAGGTTATGAGATGTCCGTGATGGACTCCGCGGGGGTGTGGATGTAGGAGGAAGTGGCGGGGGCGTGATCGATGGAGGGGGTGCAAATTCTCGAGAATTGGTTTTCCAATCAAGATTATTAGAGCCACCAAATGTACCCGGTAACCTCCACGGTGGCACTGATATCGGATTGCCATGATCATAATGACCAACACCCTGGGTAATTATGCGTTGCCAGAGCATCCTTCTGTCCGCAGTGTATGTGGCGCTCACTCGGACATGCGAAGAGTCTGGTTTATCCAATGGAGTGCCGCTATAGATAGAGAGCGCCGTGGAGGAGAATGCTGAATTTGGGTAGACCGCCCATCGTTTACATTCTGCAGACACACAGGATGTGGGTATGAATGACGAATGGTCTACTGGGCGAAGCTCCAGTGCTGTTGCCAGTGAAGGCCTTGGATTAAACGATTCTAGGTCAACTCGCTCATCGTCGTGCAAATCGCGGAAGATGGAGAATACATTGTCGTCGGTGTCAGCTTCATCCTCCGCGTGTGCTAGGATACGAGACCGAACTAGGTCCTTTGGGTCTTGCTGACCGACCCACCCAGGTGGGTAGCCCCAGTACGCCATGTTCCGGAGCCACTCGACTGAATCTCCTGGGTCTCCTTGTTGCAATCCAAGTGCGTTTCGCAAAAGGGGACCTCGAATGGCACCCGGCTCATAAGATTCGAGCCATTCTAGCCGCTGCTGTTTCCATCCTTCCGTTATGTAGAAGCGACTTTTTCCCTGTCCGGCATCGGGATGGAGGAAGTTAAAGAGTTGGCGCGATAAAGCTACCAACTGGCGGTCCACAGGGTCTGGACAGGACGCAACGGAATGCTCGGGAGAGCCACAGTTAAAACATCGCCGGAGGTCTGTCTCAAAAGATGGAACTGATTCATCCACTATTTGTCCCAGTACAGCGTCTGAAATTCTGTCGTATAAACACGAATCCCCGAGTGAGGTGTCAAGAGGATTTTGAGACCGGGACGTGTCGATGATGAACACTGGGGGGCTGCTGGAAGAACCGTCGACTATTCCCTTGACTGTTTCGACTCCACTTCGGCATCCCATCGTTTCAATGCCTCCAGCACCACGGATCCATCCCACTGGCCCTTGGCTATCTCCTTCCCGTCCAGATGAAGGGCGGGTATCCAGTAAACGTATTTCTTCTTCCACTTTTCCTGACCCTTCTCCTGGATATCGATGACTTCTAGGTCGAATTCTCGCTAATGACCCTTTAGAGTGTGGGCCGCCTTGGACAGGAAGAGGGGCGTACCGATTGTTTGACTTTGGATAGTTCAGCCTTGGCGACCTGAAAGCCCAGCTGGTTAATTTTCCACCCTGCTGTCTCATGCCAGATCAATACCTACGTCGCACAGTGAACAGCGAGGGCCAGAAAATAATGTCAGACGGGCGAGTCTTGGGATGTGTGTTGCCATTGCTTGAGCGGCGGCTAACACCCTGGAGGGTGACTGGGGTCTGTTCCACAAGATGTTCCAGCGTATTTACGTACTACCAAACATGGACCTACCAACTTTTAAGTGTTGGCGGCCAAGTTCAATTGTTTCCGGTTCGAAACCTTTTACCACAAGGGAGTAAATGTTCTGCAACTCGTCCCCGCCAGTGTCTACTCAATGAACTGCTGGAATGACAATTCAAAAACCAGCCTGGCGGAAGAGATGTAAGGTTTTATTTTTTTTACTCTCAAAGCATCATATTGAATGGCTTGTGAATGTGCAGCACGGCCATGTCCGTTTTTCTCTCAAGGACGTTGTCTCTTTGCGGACTCGTGCAATTTCCTTCACGATATCAAAGTGAAGAGTGCTGCTGACGAGTCACTACTGGATGCGACTCAAGTCAAACAGCAATCCTCTTTACCTTCCAAACATGTCTTCGATCTGCCCTCCCTCGTAATCGACTCTGCCAGCCCCCTCTCTGCCAACCTCCGAGCTCCAGCAAGCCCAGTCCACGACTCATCACGTTACTCAGGACTCTTGTCTGTGCTTTCAGATGTCATTGGACATTCCCCCCTCTCTCCCACCGACGAAGATTCTGCTTCCGAATTTCAAGCACAACCTGACAGCACCCTGGACTTCAAGGATATAAAATATAGCAGCGGTGTCTCAATCCCTGAAGTAGATTCGACCTCGAATGATCTCGAATCCGTTGGATATTCACCCAAGCTTCAGACATTGGAGACGGACGAACGAGGTGCCTCTGGCTACGAGGGGGCGTCCTCCACCACGCAGCCGTCCGTCAGCGAAACTCTCTCATACTCGGGCGGTCGAAATTTAAATCAGGACGAAGTTCCCCATTGTAAGCACGATAATGGCCAACCTACCTCAGGCTTTATGCCGTATGCGAATAATGACGGTGATGATGACGACGTCTACCCTGCTGGGGATGCTACATGTTACGTCGTGGAGGACATCGAATATGTGGTAGGATCAGTTGGAGATGAAGTGGGAGGAGATGGAGAGGAGGAGATGGAGGAGGACGCTGGTAATAATTCAACTGTCGTGGCACCACAGAGATGCTCTGTCCTCTCATCGTTTACCGGAGCATCCTTGCTGGCTTCTCCCCGGAGCAACGTTTTCGAAAAAGCATCTGTTCAAGATGGGGCTTCAGGCCTCTTATCTCCTGTCGAGCTGTCGGCGAGGCTGAGGCCTTTTTCTATCCCCTCTCTTGATGTCACCTGTAGGAGGGGTGGTTCGATAGACTCGGGATATGCTGATGGCGACGGCTGGGTTGGCCCCAATCCATTCCCGGGCTCTCCACCGAGCAGCGCTCGATCTTCGATGAACTTCCTCCCCTTCCAGTCACGGCGAATGCCACTCGTTTCTCCCACTCTGCACGAGAGGAGGGTGTCTTACGACATTCGTGCTACGCGGCCGTCACTTCATCTTACCATCGACACAATCGAGGAACATACACACGACGAAAGTTCGGAGGATACGTGCTCTATTCTTGGTGCCTATGATACGTCACATCCAAGTCAGGGAGAGATCGAGGCGGATTTTGCCTCGCCAACTCTGCGGGTATCCCTTGCTGTAACAGCGGAACAGACCGTCGAAGAAAGCGGCGGCACTGCCGGGCCTTCGACGGTCTTGCGTAGTCACCAGCTTGATTCGCCTCAATTGCTCCATCCCACAGGAGAGCACGAGATAGACTTACATGGCCAACCTTTTTTCGCCTCCGAGGACAACACGACCTTCAAGACTGCGCTCTCGACTCAACCCTCCTTCGAACACTTGAGCGACGTCTCTGGAAGAGCCTCGCCTGACAAGCAGGACTCCCTTCTTTCATCTATCTCTTATTGTTCGACTCCAAACACCTCGTTACAGTCGCACGACGACGATCTGCCCGACGTATTGGAAGGGTGCACTGCTAGCCCATACGCGTGTGACTATCCCCACCTGGCTAGTTCGGAGGGGCAACTGGACAGCCAAGATGACTCCAAGGAAAAAAGCTCAACCGATTGTTCGCTCCCTGTTGCAATCGTCTCTGATTCGAATGCACTACAGCCCTCGCTCGCCTCCAAGCTCGATTTCTTCCACGAATCTGCCGCCCAGCATGTTGGTAGCACACGAAATAGATGGTCGTGGAGTTCACATTCGTGTGCCCTGACTTCGGACCTGCCAGCAGAACTCCCTCACGGACCACAATTTATCACCGACGCTCGGGAGTGTGTTGTTTTAGATGCTGATTGCAGGGAGGATGCCAGTTTTAGGGACTTGTCAGTCTCTGAGGCGTACGGTGGGCCCGAAATTGTTGTAGCTCTGGAAGTTCGAAGTCCCGCCGCGGACCACAATCTTGGACTCCAGGAAGATGGAAATTCATTTGACTCGCAGTATGTCAGTGTCTGTGAGGGCGATCTTTTGCAGTTTCCTCTTCCCCCTGTTTTTCTCCCAACGGAGCTTCTGGGCCATTCCAGTGTAAGTACGGACGAGGGCATGTTTATCCGGTCTGAAGTAGACGGTGTGGAGGTTCCGGAGAACGTCACCCATCCGTGGTCCTTCACTCGACCAGAAGAAGCACACTCAGCTTCCGACCTGACAGTGGAACTTAGCCCAAATCAGATTTTTCCAACCGAATCTCCTGATTCCGCAGTGGACTTTATCTCGCAAAGGAGCCGTGCCGCATCCGACCTTACTGTGAAAGGGAAGTCCTCGCCACCTGCAACTCTCCCCGAGGAACTTCCTGCGACTCACAGCAAGTCCCTTGCATCGGTATCGTCCCCAACAATTCACGAACAGTCATTTCGATCTGATTCTGTGCAATCGCTCTATGATCAGTACATGCATGTCGCATCTTCTTCGGACCTAAGTCCATCGGGTTGCGAGCATGGAGATCTCGAATTTCCGACGGCCTCTCATCATGCGGAACAGTGCTCTCTAGAGAGTCAACTCCGCTCCCCAGAATTACCGGTTCAAGTTTTCCACGCCCCGTCGTCTTTGATCTCTAGAACTGAGCTGACAGATTGTTACTCGGATTCCTCACGCTCTCAAATGGCTTTCCGTCCCTTGTTGACTGGACGGAGATCACTCCTGAACTCATCCCTCTCCGAGTTTGTTCCGAAGGCAAGTCCTACTGACGCAAATGAGCGAATCTCTGTGTCCGCACCCTCATCTGCTCGACTGCAAACGAGGGAAACGGGGAGCACCATGGTCCCTTTAGGTTTTCGACGTTACAATCCACAGGTTTGTCAACAATGCGATAGAACTATTCCCAACCTGACTTGATATCTAGTTTGCGGTAAAACAACGAAGTGCACAACCACTGCAAAGCGTGGCGGAGCCTCGGGCAGTGTTGCGCATCCGCACGGACATTGCGGAGCAAACTTCGTCTTCTCGGTGTTTTTCTGCGACCCCTTTCAATCCCTCCACACCTCGATCGCCATCACCTCCACAGTCTGCTCCTCCGACCAGCGGACTGAAGCCTCTCCGACTTGTCAGTAGTTCCCATTCACTTTCCTTATGGTTCGCTGAAGTCCTTGCAATAGTCTTCCATCCTCAACCACAAGAGTACATTTATCCGTCCATCTGATTCGTCCATCATCACATCCAGCATTTTGTCTCGTAAGCACTCATATAGTATCCATTTATTTGGCCTACGCTGACGAGCAATTTCCAGTAGCAGAACATACTTCCAACTCATGTCCAGTGCAATCTCCCAGTGTATCATCTAGTGCTTCGTTTTCACGTAATTCTCTGGTATGTCGCTGAACCTTTCCTCCTGCGAGCCAGTTAGTCACCCGTTCCAAAGCTTTCGTGTGCACGTCAATCCCTCATATCCGAACAACTTTGCAATACCCTCACGCTTTCAGACTGCAACCTCCCCATTTCGCGAATCACCGATCACACTCGCTTTGCATCACAGCCTCCTTCGTCTCCTCGGGATTCGCGATCAAACTCTGCACCGACTCAACATCCAAAATCATGGCGCCTATCGCAATACCGAGCAGGCTCTCGTAATTTTACTCCAGGCGATACCACTCGTCGCTTGTCCAGGAGGACCTCGATATTAAGTCTATCCCATGTGGTGGACGAGGAAGAAGCCGATAATGATGATCCCACTATATCACGTCCCGTTCAACCAAACTACGAGGACGATCGGATACGTCCTGCTTCCGCTATTGCGGCACCCGTTCATGCCATCGCAACGCCAAAGCCTACCCTGCTTTTTGCCATTGCTAGTGATGATGTCGAACAAGTACGCCAAGTGCTCGAAAGCGGCGAAGCAGGCCCAAACGATCTTGTTGGACCTCAATCTGCTCTTGCATTCACGCTTACCAACGACAAACTAGCACACAAGCAGGAAATTGTCAAAGCTCTTCTTGCATACGGTGCAAATCCTTCGGCACTCCGGAATCCGGCTTTGAACCCTGCGGCACGTGCAGAAAGTGATGAGCTGATTACTCCACCGCCTGAAACCACGTTAGAGGGAATGGATCCGGCGACAAGGTAGGTCGCACTGTTTCCTTTGCATTTCCCCAACTGACTGGAGTTGCCTGTTTCAGATACTTCGTTGTTCGAGCCGATGCAACCCACACCCGCCGGACATCGCAGCTGATACATCGTTCGTTCTTCCGTCCATTGACACGAGTTCGCTACGATGTCATCGGTCAAGACTGGGCACTCGAACAACTTTTTCGTGTTCTGAGCATGCATTCCCAGAAATTGGCTGTGGCCCCTATTGTGGTCTTGCTGTGTGGTACGCGATAACGCTTCCAGGCATTCGAAACTATTCTCACTACCGTTCAGGTCCGAGTGGTCATGGAAAGAGCCTGCTGGCACGAAAATGTACGTGTGTTTATGACCACGATATGACTTGATTGTTGATACTGGCCAAACAGTCGGAACCCTGCTCGACGTCCCTACTCATACCGTAAATATGACCACCCTTCGTTCTGCTCATGACATATGGCAATCGTATTCTATGAGCCCGTATGAGGCAAGTCCGACGTTGTCTGTACTCAAGGTTAATTGTCGACCGTTGACCCCCCAGGAACCTTCCTCTTGTACATTGACGCAATTTTTACTCGAAAACGAGGGGAAGAGATGTGTAGTTGTGTTGGATGTGAGCGGCTTTGCTTGCTGATATTGAGTAGCGCCCAACCAGTCTTCCAGGAAATTGAGAAGGTCGAGGATCAGAAGGCGCTATGGTCACTCCTCATACCATGGGAACTGGGTTCGTCTCGAACAGTGCTTTCAGCTGGGGTCAGTCACTGACAACATTCTAGGTCGATGCTCTCTGGAGGCTGGTAAGCGCCACGTCGATGCGCGAAATGTAGTTTGGCTGGGCACTTCGAACATCGGTCACGAAATGGTTTTCGAACACCAACAGAATCGCACAGAACCAGACAAACAAATGACTCGTGAAGAATACCTCGAACTCACTGATATCCTGCGACCTCGTGTCTCTCACTGCCTGGGAGTAAGCTCACGACTGCCCTTGTCTTATGACAGTATCTAATACCTTTGCAGCCATCATTGGTTTCTAGGGTCACCATGATTCTTCCCTTTGTCCCTTTTACGCTGGATGAAAGGAAGGCTATTGCCGCAGAGGCCGTCTACGCGCTCGCGGGCGAAGCCGCCAGGGTGATGTCTCCTCTGGATGTGGAAACTTTGGTTACGAAGGCTCTGCCAAACTACTATCCTGGCGAAGGAGCACGGTCGTTGCACAGGGCCATATCAAACCTGCTTGTTGATGGCGCATTTAGGGCACATGATCAATGTAATTAAGACTCGTTGTGTAGAATCGGACATCCGAGTCTGTGTTGTCGCCCAGCGACGCTATGGGCGCGGCCAAGGACGATCATATTTGTATACTTGCAGCCTGAGTGGCAACCAAAAATCATGCTGTAAGCTAGTAGCAGCGCTGAAGCTCAGTTGCAAGGTTCCTCTGAACTGAGGCACACGAAGGTACGCAGTATGTACGTCCTTGTTTGATGGACTGTACGCAAAGGCGATGGCAGACTGTTGCTAAGCAAGCAAGTATATCACAAATGATGCACGAGGATGATCAATAGCCTCCTGAAGCAGCTTCCACTCTTTTTCACCATCCGAGACTCACCGACCTGAGCCATTTTTTGTGTCTCTTCGTCGCTGGATATGCCATTCGTTGACAACTTTCTTGATGGACAGCGCCGTGCTGAAGCTGTTGAACCCACATCTACCGTCAATCCCTCTTACATCCCGACAGGACCGGAGGCCGCCCCACCGACATCGACTGAGCAATCTGTACCTCCAACGCTCGCTCCTCAGGCAACATCGGGCATTACGGCTTACATAGCCGTCTTTCTGTCGCTCTTTGGCTTGGTAACCCTGGGCAAGTTTTGTGTCAGATTGCTTCAGGAACAAATTGCTCATCCTCTCGCAGCATACGTGATCTGGAGGGTACGACGGCGGCATACAAACCAGAAACTTGCAGGCCTGTCGTCGGACGAGCGACCTTCAAAGAATACAGAGATACCTGATATAGAGGCGGGAGGCTCTTCCCGCCTAACCATCCCCGTCACTCCTCAACCCGGCGTGCGTTGGACCCCACAAGTCCGCTCTATCAGCGGCCCATTACCAGTGGAAAGTCCAGGGAGAAGATCTGCTGCAGCCCTCTCTCCCAAGCGTGCACGGTCTCCACCTCCAACCTACACCAAGCCCCAGAATCCGTTCGCGGACTCTTACCCGAAATCTGCACCAGCACGCACGCTCTCATTTGCGGACGATGAACTGCGGGCGCCGAAGGGGTTGGGGCGGGACTCGTCTCCCCCGGTTACCCCTCACGCGCTTGCTGTGAGCGGGATGCAGACCAGGGAGAGCTGGTCAAGTATCAAAAAATCCTGAGTTGTAGTGATGGTCTGCAACGTTGTCGGAGGGGTCGAAGGACAGCAGTCCGAGGCCACGTCCGTAGTCCAGCGCTAGGGCGTTCCCGTCGGACAGCTTTCATTGTCAGCACCACTGGGACTGTGGGGAGGGTTGATACCGCGGATACCATTCTTATTCATATATTTATACCTGACCATCTAACTTATTCCCTACCATAACTTGCTGCAAAACTTGCTCGATCATTGGGGGTTTAGTTGTCCCCTGCATTTGTACCTATGTACTCGGAAATTCAAACCATCATTCTGCAGGAGCGGGCACTGGCTAGTAAACAGAAGTTGGTCTTTTCAATCTTTGTAAACGACGTGCCCGGGATTGATGATTAAAATGTTGTGTCAAGTAAAAGTCCTGGACAGGATGCATTGTGGACTAATGTCTTGCTTCTATTCTTCCGAGAACCGTGCTTTCCGCCGGAACCTTGCCTGATCTCGCAACCACTAGAAATCAATCAATCTGTAAGAGAGAAGCGACACAGAATACAATGTAACGTACTTGTCGGTATTGATGTAACGAACCTATTTTCTCACCTGATGGTAAATCTGGTTAATCAGACCTAGGATACGAATAGTGAGTTCCATACCATAGAAATCTGGGACGGGGTTGGTGGCGCTTTGTGCGGTGGGGTCAACGCGATTATTGACTATATGCTTGTGAAACTCGCGGTCTTTCACTTCTATGAGGCTCAGTGTGCGACGATGGGCCATCCGCCAACACGCAGAGCCAATTGCAGGACCCAGAAGGTAACCGAGACCTTGGACTATCTTCAGCACAGGCATAGAAACAGACTACTGAGTGACTTGCCCATGCATCCCACTGTGCAGCCGCCGTAGAAGAATAAGGGGTCCAGGCCCTAACGCGCAAAAGATTGGCATCTATTTTGCATGTGCAAGGCGTGCCGACAGATCACAAGCTCACCATGATTGGTTTCGTCGCGTCAGTCTCAAGCGATCCGAAATACGCAACTCCTCCCGCAAAGCCAAGAAGCGAGCAGGGAATAGTGACAATCTGAACAAGGGCGTCATTGTATGGTGACTTGATAGAAGAGGGGGCAGATTACCGTCTCCCATCTGCGCTTGCCGCGTCGTACTTCGAGGTATTCGGGCCAAGTTATGTTTTCTTTGGGAACCTCAGAAATGGCTTCGGTTGAATTTTGTCTGATAGGGACCGCGTTCTTTGGTCTGGATATTTTAGAGAGTATGCGCAGTCCACGGCGACATGGCCGTTTCAGCAAAGAAGATGACATGAAGTGCCCAGCCTGCAAGGTAATACCACCACTAGTTGTTGGGAAAGGACAGGTGTATTACCCTTGCAAATGCGAGAAGTAGGAAATACTTTCCCACATCGATATAATAATTAGTACTTTGTAAAATAATAGATAATAACAGCAGTACACTTAAAGACAGAACGACGTCGAACTGGTACTTGACATTATGCTGGCTCTCAATGAAGCACCTCGCATTTTGTTACCACATTGTATATTTTCCACTAGCTTTCAGGTCAATCTTGATCAAGAACAACCTACTGCCGATGTATCTGACGAGCCATTCACGTTAAGCAACCTACTGGCTGCAGGAATCTTAATTGTCGCAGTCAACGATGTTCCGTCCACTGGCACGTCCAGAAGCGATGTATGGCATCCCCTTCCTGCGCGTGATCTTGCCAATCGCACAGAGCATGCTCTCTTCAAAGGACTAGCATTCTTGACCGACCATTTGTTTCTACGTGCGACGTGCAGACTCGGTGCCAGCGGACGTACTCTATTCATTCGAGTCTATCTCATTCCCCACGACCTGGACAACCTCCGTGGGCAACTGCATTTCCGCCATGAAACCGTAGTTAGGGGAGCCAGGTGTCACCTTCACAGCATTCTTCCGCTCATCGTACAAAACACTGCCCTATGGAATGCGGACGAGACTTCATTTACTACCCAGCCAAAGTTCTTCTTGTCTATGGATATAGTGCGTGTGGATCAAAGTTCTTTCTAATGCTGGGGTTAATCGTTGTTAACAGGATAACCGGTCCATGGCTGAAATCTATAGCGAGCGTCCTTCACCGATCCTAGACTCCGTTTCTGGCAGCCTTTTGCCACTGTCGCATCACATAGCCTGCGGCAAAGCGATCTGGGGCCTAAGAAGCAGCTTATATAGTTATCAGCGTCGGTCTGTTGCCGCTATGATCCAGAAGGAAACGAGCACCGCTCCTGTGCCAGATCCATTATACGTCACTCTCACATGCATGTCTGGAACTAAATGTTACCTCCAGCCTTCAACGATGTCTCTCTTACGCGAACGTCCTATGGTCGCTTCAGCTCGAGGTGGCATACTCTGCGAAGAATTAGGTTTGTTTGGTTTGAGATTGATTGGGTGAGCTGTGGCTTACACCATTACACTGCCAGGGTCGGGAAAGACGGTGATGGTTCTAGGGCTTGTCCTTGCTACTATCGGCCAGCTCCCAGATCCGGAGGAGTCCCTGGTTGACAGTCGGCCTATTTGTACACCACTCGCCTTCCGGCACTTCCCTTCTCACGAATGTGCTGCTGCACGGGTTACAGCTGGTTGGACGTCGAAAGTTTCGACAGCAGATCGACAAGTACCGTCTCTAGTCGAACTTCTTTTGCACCATGTTCGTGTTTCGAAGGAAGGCGTGGATTTACGGGAATACGGAGATGAACTCGAATCCTCCCATTTATGGCCGCTATTGAACGCCAATACCCCCTTTTACCATCATCGCAATGTCGAACTCATTACACAAAAAAGGTCGTGCTCTAGAAGGGTGCCAAAATTGGGTCCTCGCGTTCTATACCTCACCCCAGCGACCTTGGTTATTGTGCCTCTAGCTTTATTGGGTCAGTGGGACAGAGAGATTCTCAAACACTGTCGTTCCTGTGTAAGGTGTCTTATTGTCCGCCCCTCCACCGATCTTCCTGATGCTAGAGCACTCGCTTCCGATTACGATGTAAGTCAATATCTTAGTGGTTCCTAACGCCAAGCTAACGACCAACTTCTAGCTAATCATTATGAGTGACACTCGTGCGTAACGTTGTACAATTCTGGTTTCAGTGCTGATGTTCAGTAGGCTTTCGCAAGGAGTCCAAGAGGAACAACATTAAAAATCTCCACCAACTGGAACCATGTTCATGTCCCTGCTTCGCAGGTTCTCGCGTGCCAGATTGTCACTGTCCGGGAGACACCGAAGTATCATCTCTCCTGCAAATACGGTGGAAGAGGCTCGTTATTGACGAAGGTCACACCTCCGGCAATGTAGCTGCATCCGTCAACTATTTCGTTAACCAACTGAGCATTGAACGTAAATGGATTGTTACTGGCACTCCTACCTCCAATATCCTCGGTCTCAGTTTGGGTCGTGCGAGCGACGAAAGAGAAGATTTTCTCGACGAAGTTGAGCCACAGAGTGAAATCGATGTTTCATTGCCAGGTGCGGTTGCTCCCATACCCAATCCCTCGAGTTTACCAGCGATAGACGGCGAAGGGAGCAACATACGGATCTGGGGTCGGTACGATAGCCACAATTTACGCAAACTGGGAACGATGATTGGGGCTTTCCTTGCTGTACCTTCTTTCCATGCCGATCCAAAGATTTTTGGGCTCCGTGTTTCCACACCGCTGTGTAATCCACATGGTCCGCGCCCTGGAGCCATCGAGGTTCTTAGCCAGGTGATGCAGATGGTGATGGTTCGACATAGGTAAGTCTACGGAGAGAAACTATTAAGTGCTTAATGCTTACCTCACAAGGATCGAGGACGTGGAGAGAGACATCGTGCTACCTCCCATGAAGCACCACATAGTTTACATGGATCTGAATGAATATGCTCTCAAGTCATATAATGCCCTGCAGGCTGGCATTGCCATCAACGCAATCGATTCCGAGCGCACAGACCAGGTAGGTTGACAGTAGTCGATATGGGGCAGCTGTTTGTGGCTGAATTAGACTCTCAGGATTACCTTTTCCACCCAAGCGTACGGAATGTTTCTTTTATTTGCATATGGGAGATATCTTGCTGACTGCAACTCTGAGCTAGCGAGCGAAGGAACTGCAAATTGCTATAGAGAATTTATCACAGTGAGCTGAAGCTATGTCCGTGATAACCTTCGTTCTTTTCTTATGATATTACTATCTTCGAGGGGCCTCTTCTGGTCAGCTTCCGATATCTTGTACAACGTGGACCAGATTTGTAGGGAGGCAAATAAATTTAGAGCTCGTGCAATCGCACGACAGGCGCCACCAGACGATCTGGACCTCTTAGAGCAGGCTCTCGGACATGCGTGAGTGATCTCCCCCCATATTGTTGCTACTGACCAAGCATCGTGTAGAGCGGTGGCTGCTGGCGATGAATTATGGCGGGCGATGCAACGTCACGAGGACATCCCATTCACGGTATCTGGACTCGACTCGGATGTTTTTGAGGCTTGGACTCGAGCTGGATTAGACAGCAATGGCCGGATTGTTGATCTCATGCATCCAAACCGATTAACAAGTTTACGTTCCGCTGTTCGCAAGCGACCTCTGATCACAAGGGAGGAGCTCGCTAAGGAAGGGAAGGACCTTGCCATAAAAGAGCGTGGGCACATGCCTAGTCAATCTTCCAAGTCACACGAGGCAACACACGTTGACCAGGTGAAGAAGATGGTGAAAGAGGTCAAAGGGGAAATTGAGGTTCTGAAGAGAAGAGCAGAGCTTATGCATACTTCTGAGACGCACCAAGAGCATGACGGTGGTGGTACGAATGACGCTGTTATTGCTGACTCAGATTCAGAATTATTGGCATCCTCGCCCTTGTCTGGGGTAAGGGTTGGCCCTTCGCTATCAACGAAGTTGAACTTCATCCTTTCCGAGGTAAGTGTGTGCATTGTTGTCAAACATCTATGGATTCACACCTCTTTTGCAGGTGCTGCGGTACTCTACCCAGGAGAAGTTCCTAATATTTTCTAATTCACCACTCACGCTGGCTCATGTTGCCGAGGGCTTGTCACTATTTGAGATCAAGTATTTGCGATACACCAGCAACATTCAGCATGCATTAAGAGAGCAATGCGTTATGACTTTCGAGTCGTCAGATACTTTCAGAGTTTTCTTGATGGACCTAAAGCTTGGTGCCCGTGGCTTGTGAGTCTGGTGACACGAACGGCGTTCTGGGCTGAATATTCTCGCAGAAATTTGATTTCAGCTTCCCGTGTCATTTTTTGTGAACCTGTATGGCACCCTGATGTGGAGTCTCAGGCCATCAAGGTGCGAGAAATATGCTACCACCTTCATGCTCACAATCTCAATCGTTGTCCCAGCGTGTGCATCGTATAGGACAAACTAAACCAGTTACAGGTTTGTCCCATTCCCTTTTCAGGCACTCACTGCCCTTATGCCTTGCAGTGAAATCCTTGGTGATACGATCAACAGCTCAAGACGCCATGATCGCTCGGCGACAGTACCTCAAAAGCAGCGACAAGATACCAAACATGACCACTGAAACTGGCATGCGGAACTTTATTGAGGTATCAACATTGTCTACTTTTTCGAATTTGACTGATATAATTAGCACCCTCGGTTCTTGAACGCTATTTCGAGTGATTCACACCAGCTGGGTCTGTCGCTCGTTGATCCTCCCATGTCCAGAAGTGCCCTTAGACAAGGTGATACCCCTCACGACTTGGACATCTCAGATGTTGAGGTTAAAGCACACAAGAAAGTGAAGTTTACGAGCGTGATAGATCAAGCATAGTTTGTCTACTGATGTCAATAATAATGTCTTTGTTGATAGCTCAGTGTCCTGACCTGCATATCTGACCTGAGCTTTCTTCGAACTGCCAATTCCATGGTTTCTCGCAGTATTTGTGAATGTCACGTGATGCGCGTGTTGGAGACGCGCCAAGTCAAGGGACAGTTGGATTTCGATCTTCGCCAGTTCACAGATCAAGCTTAAGTTCCAACACAAACTCCTTCAGCTCAACAACATCGTCGATGCTTTCAATTGTAACACGATCTGGGACCAGTCTTGTCGACCCTTCCAGTCTCAAGGACCCCCTGAGCTCCTTCCCAGTGTCGAGTTCATTGGAATGCAGCGCGAACGCCTGGTCACCGGACAATTCGCAACTCTACCTCGCCAGTTCTACATCTATAAAACGATATACTTTATCAGAGGGTCTTCTGGAAGAGGTATATTCTGGATCGAACCCAGTAACGTGCTTGGCTGTAAAAGCGGGGAGTAACACAGTCTTCTTCGCGGCTGCAAACAAAGTGTGGTCGGTAGATTGCGCGCGCTCTCCTGGGAAAGCATGTTCCTCCTTGGAACCACACAAAAGTCCTGTCACTACAATCTCGATGTCCAATGATGGCACGTTGTTGGCTTCTGCGTCAACTTCTGCAGTGTTGGTGCATAACTTGACTCTCTCGTCACACACCCCATTGCGGGGGCTCCCAGATGGAACTGTTGTCACCTGCTGCATGTTCCATCAGCACTCTAGGACGAGGCTTTTGCTGGGTGTTGGAAGGGAGGTTGCCATCTACGACTCGACACGCCCCTCTGGCCCACTTAGACTAATTCGTATACCCGGGGGTTCCTCAGGGAACATCGTTTCCATGGCAGACAGCCCATTCAGCAAGAGCCTAGTCGCTGCTGCTACGTCCAATGGTGACATAGCACTTGTCGATCTGGACAAGGATAACGGGTGCGTACTACTTCAGAGCCTCCCGCACACATTGTGATGCATTCATCCTGGATTAGGATACTGAAGAGCGTCAATGTACAAACCTCCCTCACTTCGTGCGCCTTTACAGCAGAAGGGGCCGCAATATACCTTGGCACTGAAAATGGCAAACTCATGATCCTTGATTTAAGGGCGCTAGAGAAGGAGCCGAAGTCAGTCATCATCGGTGACGGTGACTCTCCCATCAAAGCAATCAATGTCCAGGTACGCTTCCGATTCGCGCAGGTTTTGCGGAAAACACAACACCCAATCGTCTATTCCACCGTTATAGAAAAAGGCCAAGTCCAACCCGGCGGAGACGAAGGTCAAGTCAGCTTTAGCGACAGCCAAGAAAACGCCCCCGGAACTTCTGGAGCCACGAACATCCGCGCGAGTGCCCTGTGTTAGTTCCTCGCCTGCTCGTGCTCGTTGTAAGGCAGGAACCATCGGCGCTGGGGTAAAGTCCCCAGTACGTGTCACCGTCGCGTCCAAGCTTCGTGGTGGAAGTGGGGTTACACCCAGGAAGAAGCTCTTTTCCCAGGTGCGCTCTCCCCTTACCGACAACAAGAACCTAGGGCTTGATGCACAACTGTCAAACTATCGTTCTCGTATGTTCCTAGCTTCTTTCCACGGTACATTGCAACTGATGTTACCCCGTAGCAACGTCGTCTCGAGACTTTGAAACCCTCAGGCTTGAAAAAGATGAGGAGATCAACGAAATGAAGACTAGATCTTCGGTGATGTCCCGCAAGTCGACGGAGCAAGTAAATGCACCACATTTCTCAAAGCGCATACCGTCGTCACTCAACAAACCAGGCAAGGACGCCAAGGGACGTCTGGCCGTGGAATCTGGTCCGTCTGAGTCCATCTCCGGACATTTCGCACGCATGCGATCAGGTTCCATACTCGACGGTGGGCCCAAGGAAGCAGGTCAAATCTCATCTACGCGCCGGGTGATCTCTGAGTCCCACAGTGGTTCTTCTACTAGACAGAGGGTCACCAGATTGACATCGAGTGCTACTGCCGGAAGTAGAGTGTCATCGAAACTGTCGCCACAAGTGGTTTCCGGCACGCAACGAAAAGAACAACGCTCAGCCACACCAGACAATGATGAGGATAGGCCTAACATGTCACCCCCCGACTTACCTCGTGACCCTGTTACGCCAATATCACTGGGCAAGAACAGAAGAAAGGCTCCAATGACGACTATGACGAGTGCTGGAATGGGCGTAGTCGGGTTTGGGAGTCCCGAGGTGGTGAGATGGGCGAAGGGCGATACTTGTAAGGAAAAGGAAAAGGAAAAAGAGGTTGGAGTGAAAAAGGCCAGGTTTTTGCGACATCAAGGAACCGCAGAGTCGGATCGCGAGAGCGACGATAACCAAGCCGGGACAGACTTCGAAAGCCCCGCCAATGAAGAGCGGGATAACGCACGCGAACAAGAGCTTTCCATGCAGGTATCTCCTCGTCGTCCCACTGCTCCATCAACCTGGTTGCCATCGCCGCACCGCCCATCAGCCGCAAATCTGAACATGAATGCGGCTGCACAGGACTTCCTCCGGAACATTGTTCGCGACGTCATGTATGACTTCCAGCGAGAGACAAAAGCAGAGATGGTGGGTTTACATTTGGACCTCGTTCGGATGGGCAGGGGATGGAGACGGGAGCTCAGAGAAGTACTGGAAGAATCGGGTGGGGAGATACAGCAATTGAAGGAGGAGAACAAACGTTTGAGAGAGGAAAATGAGAGACTAAGGAGAGGACACTGATACCATCTGTCCTACGATATGTTCCGCTTGAACGCTTCTACACGGTGTATACCACTTGTTACAATATTTTGACAGCTATCTACAGCTTGCTTTGTTCAGGCGGTAAGTTACCGTATGGCTGTGTCATTGACAAGATTAAGTTCAAGACTTGGTAAGTGAACACTGCCAGTTGCCTTCTAGTCCAATAAGTTGCTATCTTCAAGTTATCCCTTCTCTGTGCACTCAGACGACGTGTCGACCCTCTCGCCATGAATTGCGGCTCCGACTCTCTATCTGCGAACTCAGTCAACACACTTGTATTTTCTGGCGGCGAGGGCTGGGAACTTGAAGGAGACGACATAGACTCATCGAGTGACATTCTGCAGGCATCAATTGTACAATTCAACCAGGGAAAACTACCGGACAGCGAACAAAATGTCAGTGCATATGTGCGGTTATTTGAAGGTGCGTCCAGTTCCACCTACGCGCTCTTATCGCGTGTGAGTTTAATCCCCATACCTCAGATATGCTCGGCACAGTGGTAAAGGAGGAGCCTCATCTATTTAGTGACGAAGAAATCGAGGTTTTTGCGACGTTCGCACAACTCTCCTGTATGTCACCCCTTTCGCCCTGTCACCTTATCCTCATTCTCATTCGTGTAAGATAACGCGCGATTTTTGTTGGTAAAGCTGCTGCTGAGAAAGCAGGACACATGGCACCGTCTCGACACCTTGAAGTATCAAGACGAACTCGGTTCAGTTTCTGCCATAATAGACGCGATCGACGAGCTGTGTCAAATTAGTCCTGAATCTTTGGACGATGTCAAGGAGGAAGAGGAAGAAGAACAAGAGGTTATTGACCTCACGACGGACGACAACTCGGACACGTTCAGTGCCACGAATGACAAACAAGAGGGAGATCAACCGGCGTTAACGGATACCGACTGTCATGTTGAAGCAGGGGCTTCCGGGACTTCATCAGAGGCTAGAACCCTCCTCTTGGCCAGGAGCGAAAGAGAAATGGACTTGGAAACTCTCCTGCATTGTCTGCGAATAGATGAACTCAAAGTTCTTGCGAAGCAAATGCTACCCAAAACAAACCACAAGGCAAGCCGGGACTTTTCATTTGTCATGACGTCCTTACTTGATCCATTTCTTTTAGAAAGAAGATTTCATCGAAGCTCTCCTCCGTATTTCATCCTCACAGCTGACACTACTAAACTTTGCGCAAGTGAATAGTTGCGCAAAGTCCAAAGGTACTTGTTATCGTCAGACGAAACTTCCTTTCAGCAAGCAACCACGGAAGACTCAGCAAGAGAGACTCAAAGAGCTTACCCTCCGTTCTCTAGGTAAATATTTCAGGGTATCGTCCTGGGATTGTTCTTTACCGAAGATATTCTGTAGTGAGATGCATCAAAGTCGACCAAGAATTTTTCAGCATCATACATCGAGTAAATCTTGTGTACTTTCGCCTGTGAGTTTCCGCGTGTCCCGTCCATCGAATATCACAAATTTTATATTGTTAGAACCCAATATACCCCTAGCTTGCTCGTAGCTGCTCTTTTATCTCAATTCAAGAAACGGGCTTACCCAGCATACAAGTATGAACGCACCAAACACATTTGGCCAACTCGCCAAGCCCTTCTTGATTATGAGGAAGTGCTTATCCTTGAAGGACAGGTCGATGCACTCCTCGGAGGAAACGTCCCCAGTATGATTGGCCGAGCTATAGGAAGCAAAACTCCTGTAGCTGGACCTTTACCTACTGCCGTTACACCTAGGAGTGCAAAAGGCAAGACGAAGCAGGTGAAATTTCAGCACGATGACGCGGAACCCGACGTAAAGCCCGATAATGCCCGCGTGCGGGGTGCCCGTGGGGTGAAGGAGATATTTGAACATGTGTATCCCCGTTGGCAGGACCTCGCGAGGAGTAAGGGTGAAGAGGATGGCCGGAGATTTGGGTTAGAGCGATTCGATTGCGGTTTGTCTCACTACTCTGTGATTACTTTGGCCTCTTGATGACCCAACGTCACGCCCAGGACACGTTCTCACACGAATTGTTTGCAAAGGTTCGTCCGCGCTTGGTATACTTGGGGACCACGGACAAGAACTAGAAGTTCTGGAAGCCCTTCTAGCGCAGAAGAGATGGCGTAGAGGGCGACGTGGAAAGTGGCATGAACGGCGAGCACTCATTCTCTCCACACATGTTCCCAAGGGCGGAACCCCAGCGCGGGCGCTAGTTGCAGTTGTCGAGGCTCTTGAAGATCCTGACACCCATATTGGTAGGAACCTTCGATGTCAGCCGATCTATGATGTCCTAAAAAAGTGCTCTAGTCTATCGACCCAAGCTTCTACGGCGTCTTACAAAGTTAGAAAACAAACTAAAACTTCCTCTCGAAGATCGTCACAGTTGCGAGGGAAAACTTGCAGATGCGGAGGAAGTGGTTTTCGAAGCTGTCCGCATACGCCATCGAGCAACTAGCTTGAAGCTCGATCGGACAGGCAGGAGCTTGAGTAACACAGCGTTTCCGCAGAAAAACCAACAAATCAACAACTTTTATCCACTTCTTGCGACCCCAGTCAAATCGGAGTCGAGTTCAAAAGCGGCACCTAATTCCTGGCTTAAATTGGTGGTAAGAGAGCTGGAATCACTGCATCCAGAGGAGTTGCTCACCCTGCTCCAGAATGATGAGCAGAAGGGAAAGAGCATCTGGGCGGGCCTGAACGGAGAAGAGTTAGCTGTCGAAGCTCTTGCACTCCAACGATACAAGGAACAAGGGTACAAGGGGTTCGTGTGTCTACAGCCTCTCCTCCGCGCACTTCCTAATTGCAATGTACTCAGTGTACACTGCGAAACTCGGGTCATTGCTATGTTGTTTGGTCTCCTTTTTTGGGACATAATTTTTGCACCTGTACCCGGCGCATTCGAGACAGCTTACCAAACTGCGCCTTTGGACATTGCAGAGGACTCTTTCTACCACTCCCGTAAAGACCTCATGGAGAAGCGGCTCTCTGGCATCGCAGCTGGGGAAGCAGTTGACCTCATTCAACGCGTTGACTCGGTACACCGACCCAGTGGAACATGGTGCGTGGGCGTGCGGTGGGACTTGTTTAGTAGTGATGACCTTGTAGACATCGTGACGGTAATCGTCCTCCCTGCGTTTCAGCTCCGTCACTCACCAAGGTCGAACAGTGCATTGGCGGTAAAGCACTGTCAGTTATTTGCCGGGTTCTGTGCGAAGATTACGCATTCAGATCATCCGGCGGACCAGACCTATTCCTCTGGAATCCCGTGAAGGGTACTTGCAAGTTCGTCGAGGTCAAGGGTCCGGGGGATACTTTACAGGAAAACCAAAGGGTGCGTGGACAATGTATACTCTCGCTTGCTGCGTAGTGCTGAAGGTGTTCAAGGTTTGGATTGACGTCCTCCTCAGGGCTCCAACGCCCGTGGAGGTTTGTCGTGTGGTAGAGAAAGGGACTGAAGTAGACAAGCAAGTAAAGGCACGCACGCCGAAGACCCCTCGCGGCAAGTCAAAGAAAGCCGTGCAAGAAGAGCGGACGGTGAAGTCGGAAGACGAAGCGGGTGCCCTGCCGACCATATCTGTTGACCTTTTCGCCGCCTCAGAGACTGCTCTCAAACAGCAGCCTATCAGTCCAATCGCATCTCGGTCTCCTTCGGCGATTGCTCCGTTCACGCCAGTTAAGGAGGCGCCACCTCGTGTTGACTCCAGTCCGTTGAAGCGTAAGGCTAGTCGTGTTGAGGTGGTTGTTACCACCCCGCCCAGGAAGAAGCCGAAATCATAGCGATTCGCTAGCACATCGCGTCCACCCGTCACGCTGTGTCCTCCCTCTCAGGTTTGTCCTTCAAGGATAAGCATGCAACGCCAAGTTCCAGACTTGTGCAAGGATGACAGAGGATGGTGCCAGCCCCTAGCATTCTTAGAATATAGAACTGAGCTGCAACCACTTTAGCTCTGCACGAGTGACAGATATGTTGGGGTATGATCATTTATTTACTCAGGCATGAAACCAGTGCAACAATCATTTCAACATTTCAAGGGCATTTATAGAATATGTACAAATACCAGATTTTGTTGTTTCATATTTTCAGGATGAGAAATTTTGAAACATAAGACATGAATTACCAACAATTTGAAGTTTTCAGCATCTTTTTGGCATTTTATAAGACCATGAAAGTGGGAAAACAAAAATTGAGGTGGATAATTGTTCTTTAAAATTAGCTGTAGATGTCCTTGAAATGTTGAAACCCCTGGTTTCTGTTGACAAAAACTATAAGAGGCCAGGGATTGCCCAGACTACTAGGAATTAGCTAGGAGTAGTAGATATGTTAGAACTAGACAGCATTAGACCTCAGTTGTTATAGCATAACTGACTGAGGGGAAGCATGGGATAGGATCTATATACTATGGGTTGGGATTCCAACAGTTGCTATTTGCCACTCCAATAAAATAGGTATCAGGAAACTCACCTCAGTCACTGCCTAAGGAGGGCAAAGAATGACCAAGGAATCCAAAGGGAAAAGGAAGCATATATGTACTGTAATGGGTGGAGATGTGCTTGCTAACAATGACAGGAGATCTGGAATAAATTGAGGAACATGAAGGATGTGGAACAGGGGGTTCAGCAATGTAGGATAAGGATGGAAATACCCCTGGAAGCTTGGGATTGATAGTAGGACTTGGTAGCACAAGAAACCAGCTGAGGGTTCTGGCTGCATATGGGATATCCAGACACATTCCAAGCATGAGGTACACCAAGGAGTCAATGACTGTGAGATAGCATCAGTAAATCAGTGCTGTGCAGCACTCTACAGTGCACCCAGTCCCACAGCTAGGTCCAGGTTGGACAGCTGCTGCCAACTTCAGATTTGCTGTGAGGCACTGTACAGCAGCCCACAGCTCAATGTCATACTTCATACTAGCACAGTACTTGTCAGGCTTATTTTGAAATTATTAGTACTACTGTTCAGTGGGTGGATGTTAAAAACCATTATATTCATATATGTAGGTACAACAAAAACAATACATATTGTGTCTGACACATTCTGGGTACAGGCAAAGGGTCTAAGGCTTAAACAGCTCGAAATGTCCTGAGGTGATGGGTTTGTTTTTGAGGTGACAGGATTGTGGTTGAGATGACTGGTCCACTTTCGAGGCAGTGGGGTCATTTTTGAGGTGATAGGATCCCTTTTGAGGCAGCCAGTCCATGTTTGAGGTGCCAGGTCCATTTTCAAAATGTCAGGTCTGCTGTTAAGACAGCAGGATCATTTTTATATATGGTGGGACCATTTTTGAGGCGGTGGGCTCATTAAGTAGGTGGTGCCATAGAAAAGCAGGTGATGCCATAAATGAGTGGGTGGGCTCAAAAACAAGTAGGTGGGGCCATAAACGGGTGGGTGAGGCCATAAATGAGTGGGTGGGGTCATAAATGAGTGGGTGGGGCCAAAGATGAGCAGGTGACACCATAAATGAGTGGGTGGGTTCAAAGACAAGCAAGTGGGGTAAAAATAAGCAGGTGAGGCCACAAATGAGTAGATGTACTCAAAGACAAGCAGGTGGAGCCTTAAATGAGGTAGGGCCATAAATGAGCAGGTAGGCTCAAAGATGAGTAGGTGGGCTCAAAAGCCAGCAGGTGAGGCCAGAAACCAAATGGGTAAGCCATTTTGGGGAGTGCCTAGAACCATCCCCTCCACCTAATGTGGAAGGGATGGCAGGCGCCTCTCCAGCAGCCGGACTCGACAATGCAAGGCGGATGTTGTGATTACCATCGTCTCATGCCGTCGCTGGAGAATCTACCAAAGTGATCGGTCTTGCGATCAAATGAGTTAATCATACATGATTAGACAGCATCAGGGATCATTCATTGATTTGCCAGTCAACCCAGCATTTTGCTATGGTTGATCGGGGGCAAGACCAAAGTGATCTAGCTATCCAACGATGATGAAAACATCATTTAGCCATCAAGACCAACCCCTCGGCCACCAGCACATCAGCTTGGAACAAAGGGCGACCATCTACCAATTCCTTGTTGTCGAGCCCATTCCCATATGATAGGCAAAGTGGTTTGTTTGGTCAGGTTTGCCATGGTGCGCAAGAGGCGTG
>KN825291.1:0-23558 GCA_000827395.1 Paxillus rubicundulus Ve08.2h10 | reverse complement strand
AAAAAACTGTCCCAATGAGTTGTCATTTTGACATGGCTGCCATTTCATCAAATGCTTACCAAATCACTTGACCTTCACACCAATGGAAAGCCAAGAGTAAGCACCTTATCTCATACACTCATATGTTATGGCTTAGGGTAAGGGGTATTTGTGGGTATTGACTTCAGTGAAAAACATGCAAACATTGGGACAGTTGTTTGAGCCACTGTATATCTGGAATGATCCTGCCACATGTTGGTAGTCATGTGATGTTTGAACTTGAATTTGTAATTGGATTTTCAACCTGAATTTGCTGTCCAGATGGAGCCTTAGTTATATGACTACCTCTACATATTTTACAAGTAGAACTCACAATTTCATATCTAGAACTACTGATAATCTCTGCACACACACTAACACAACATGTTCAGCATGATTTGTCCTGGTCACAGAAATGTCACACCAGGTTACCTTACAATTCTCAGGTTTAGTGACCACAGGGTAATCAATTGTCAGTAGTATGTATTGATGGCTGTAATGTCACAGTAGTAACTCCAAGTCATAGCTAAATTGTCACATACTATCATTGGACCAGAGTTGCAAACATTTTCAAAGATGAATAAATATCTCCACAACTCCACAACTTGATATCCTTGGCATGGCACTGACAGTTCCCAAACTGTCTCACCTTGCTGCTGATGTTTAGCTTGGATTTATTGGTTAGGATTTGTGAGCATTGGCAGGCACACAATGCAAGGTAGTTGAAATGAGCAGTTCTGCAAATGCCCTGTCACAGGTTGTCACACACAGCAAAGCAGCCATTTTTCTACTCCAATGTATATTCCACTACAGTACAGCTGCCTTAGCATGGGGGGAGGGGTATATCACTATGGTACTGAGTACAGAATACAAACTGCTAATAAGGATCAAAGGAGTGTGATGAATGAACAAAATATTGGATTCTGTACATGATCACTAGCTGTCATATCCCGTGTCGCACAAGTCAACTCCACTCCTCCAGAGCCCTCTCCGGACCAAGTCCACTTTCCTGCCCATATGCAAGTCCACTTTCCACTTCTCTGTTTCTCTGCATTTCCACTTCTCCCTGTGCCTTGATTTCTTATCATTCATACCTTTGACAGACGTTTGACATCTCTAATATTCCACCTTCCAATTAATTCCCCTCTGACTCACTTCGACTCCTCTTGACTCATTCCAATACTTCTGACTCGTATTCCACCCAACTCCAGTACTCCAGTACCCTCCGTGTTTACTTGTGCCCATAGTGTATAAACTCGTCTTGTACTTCATATTCTGCAGTTGGAATATTGACTTTGATCACTCCTCTTCTCTGTCCACCCTAAGTCCTTTGCTCAACACTTGTAGCTAGTCTTCTTGTCGTCACTCTAACCCTCCGACCTCCAAACCCCCTTTACTACTCCATTCCACCATCACTCCACTCTGCCATTACTCCGTTACTCCACCCCTTCATAAATACTGGACTGAACTCAAATAAGGGCACAACACATAAGTTGAAGCCAACGTCCTCTCTGCCTCCAACAACTCTGGACAGCCCGGAGAATCTAGATCTTAACACTAGCAAACACTTATGTACACAATGTGAGGATCAACTTCAGTTGATTCCTTACCAATTGAGCTTCCAGTGAAGACAAAGCCAGGCAAGAGACTCAAACCATCCACACAAACACACTTGATCACTGTTACGCTTGTGAGATCCTAAGAGCTCGCGGCAATAACACCAACAAGTTCAACAAGGATAGTTGAACTAGATCTAGTATCAGAAGTCTTTACTGGCAGACTATAGGCCAATCGAGTGAAGCATAGCTCAGAGGATCAAGGGATTGCTGGTTAAGCAATGTATTGCATAGATCTAGCTTGGGTTGTATCCAAGCAAAGTACAGGGTTTATATACAGCATAGAAATGTGCACGGACCAAGACAAGAGATAAAGGCTATTGGAAGGAAAGGGAAAGAACATCATAGAAGGAACACAGCCAAGAGACTTTAGCTCAAGAGACTTGTTGGACAATTACCAAAAAAGGAAATAGATAAAGAAATGGTCATGTGATGGAGATGAAGAGATAGATGATCAAAGAAAAAGAAAAAGATAGGGGTTGTCCAATATATCATAACAATCACAGTGACTAGCTCTAAGCTCCCCCCCTTTATGTGGTAGTGCCATCTGTCATTGCAGGAGAAAAAGAACTCCCACCCATTTGATTTCCTTCCCCCTCCTAACTGGATTCCCTTCTTGTCCATGTTATAAATGTTCTCCCATGGAATATTATGTTCCTCCAGAAGGGTTCTAAGTTTCTCAAAAAAGTCCTTGACTGTAGAGTAGTTGAATGCCTGGGCTCATTTGGGGTTGAGTCTGACAAAAACTATAATAGGGCAGTGATTGCCCAGACTCAGCGGCTGCAAAAGAGGGGCAAAGAATGACTGAGGAATCTGAAGTGAAAACTAAGTATATATATGTAATGGAATGGGTGGAGAAGCGCTCACTAATAATAATCAGGGAATAGGAACAGGAACAAGGAGGAAATGGAATTGAGCGATGTAAAGAAGTGACAGAGCATCCATGGAGGCTCGGAAGTGATGACAAGAAAAGGATTATGAAGTGCAATAAGAGTCCACGCAAGTCCATACAAATTCCAGGCAGTCATTGAGACTCTGAGTGGTTCTGCCTGGCTATGGAGCAGAGGCACAAACTCCAACATTCTGGGAGTGTGGAGTTGGTGTTCCAGTTCCAGAGTTCACTATATTTTGTCAGAGTCTGGATGGTCATGACAACCCAAGATCCCAGTGATGATGTAGGAAGCACAAGACCCATCTTGTGGATGGATGTTTTCCACATAGGTCAAACACATATGGACCTATTGTCTCCTTACTGATTGGATGGCCAATAAGTCCAAGGAATTTGATCCACTCAATCAGCACGGTCTCTTGCATCTCAGTGAGATGTTTCTGACTCCCATGAGCCTTGCTTGGGGGGCAGGTGAGATTATGCACATGGTGGCAGAATGTGTGATAGTACTGGGCAGTGTTGAAAGCTTGGGCAGTGGCAAGGATATTGCTGTAGGTTCCATTGTGGAATGCTTTGGCTGTTTTTGCAAAGTGTGATTCATGTTCATCCTCTCAGAGGGAATCTGTTGATGTGTGCTTCCAGGGCTGTGGTTTTGCACAATGAGGCATTGGAGTGATATTGAAGGAGTCTGGGGTCAATCTTTTATCAATCAAGTGAGTTTGGGACAGCTGAAGCAGAGCTCCAATGGTGCCACCAGTGTAATTGCCTTTTTAGACCAAAGTCACACTTAGCACTCATATCTCTTACTATGCTTATTGTTGCATCTAAAATCCTTCAGAAACACATGCAGGTACTTGAAATATACATGGATCTGATGGCCCTATTTTTTTGGGGACAGTTATTCAGCAAGATCTGTGGGATCTAGGTGATCTTATGCCCCAAACACCCTTGTTAGAATATGCTACTCTTGCAGCACACACTACACCAATTTTTATGAAAAAAAATAGAACCATATCTGAGACACTATTTCTAGAGATACTCAGACTACAAGTAGCAATAGATGTGGTGTGTTGTTGTCTGAAATATGATTTGCAACTCTGGTCCAATGATAGTAGTCTCGCCATTGGACCCAACAACAGTCACATTTTGTTCTCAGAACTCCAAGGAGTTGGGGATTGGCGCGCTGCGATCCCCTTTCTATGGGGAGACCTTGTGATATCAGTTGCACCAAAATGCCATAAACAGACCTGGCACTCTTGACTGCAGTAAAACACTGCCTGCATCAAGCGCAGTCCCACTGTCAACCAAATCGCATGAGCACGTTGAAACCTGAGTCACTGCAAGTAGAACAGCATAAAAGTTGGTCCACCCTGAAAAATTCTTCTGGACACTGGCCTCGGAGTCAGGATCCCAGACAGGACGCACTAGTGGTGTGTGAACACACCTTGTAATTGCCACACTATATTTCTACGATCATAGGACAAGCGGGCCGCTTTCGCCTCCGCAAGGTTACCTCTCCCCTCGTGCAAGCGGCCTCGATTTTCGGCTATAACGGCGGCATCAAGAACAGTATCTCTTGTGGAACGGACTGCTAAGGCACGCCTGGAATGGCCCTCTGCACTACTCATCCTTAGATATAGTTCCGCCAGAGCATTGTGGTGACACCAACGGCGGCAAGTTTCGAATCTGGAGAGGTTGAAGTTGAAGTTGCTCGGCACCAGACAGACCACCCTGGTCACTAAGTTGAAGAGCTCGTTTATTGAGCTCTGCAGCTTGGATCACAGACATGGCATTTATCTCCAAACTGGCGGATGTAATGGGGTGAATAAGGATGTTCGTTGTGGAGGTGGTGAATGGTTGAAGTTGAAGGTAGAAAGGAGCGACGAGGAGTCATGATCACGTGATACACGTGACTTGTACTGAATGGTGCTTGGTCGTATTTGTGACCCAGTCCAGTGCATACGGTGAACAATTCTATGATAGGTCTATCATCTCTGAAAGCTCTTAGTAACTACTGTCTATAGAACGATCGTCACAAACTCTGGCATCCTGACTCTCCCTCTCTTTATTTTTTATCTTCTCTTCCTCCAACCATGACTACTTCCTCTTCCTCGTCTCCAGAAATACAGCCTGCACCAACCGCAGATGCTCCAGAACGCTTCACCTACAAGCATGCCACACACGAAGAAGTTCTCGAGGATCTGTCAAGGTCTGTCTTTCTCTCCCCTTTAATAACTTTCTCTTATCCTGGACAGCCGGTTTCTTCTCAACCTTCCCGATGAAGAACTTTCATCACTGGAGAGGATATGCTTTCAGGTGGAGCAAGCGTAAGCCACTCAGCGGTACCTCACCAGTCGCTGGCTCACTCTCTTACAATAGTCACTGGTTTTATGAAGACTTCGTTCGAGAGCAAAACCCTAAGTTCCCGTCGTTACCGCTCAAGAAGTTCTCCGAGATGCTTTTCCATGCTTGCCCTCTATTACACCAATGGAGTCACGATCATGAACAAGCATTCAACACATTTATGCAGTATAAAACTAGAGTTCCTGTTTGTGGTGCAATAATGCTGAATGAAACTTGGGAAAAGGTCTGTCATCCTCGTGTTCGTTTTCCCCGTTTCGGACCTCATTTCTCTCTGCAAGTGCATCCTTGTAAAGGGCTGGAAATCTTCTTCGGGATGGGGTTTTCCCAAGGGCAAGATAAACGAGCATGAACCCCCTCATGAATGCGCCATTCGCGAAGTACGTCCCATTTTGTTGCGACTTACCCACTACCCTGACTATCTGCGATAGGTACTGGAAGAGACAGGCTATAACCTGGCGGGACAGATCAACGCGGCGGATGCAATAGAGATGACCATAAAAGAGCAGCTGATTTCTCTCTTCATCGTTCCTGGAGTTCCTGAGGACTTTCCGTTCAAGACTCGCACGCGGAAGGAGATCAGCGTACGTGCAAAGAGTTTCTCAGTCATTCCGATCTCTGACATGCTTCCCAGCGTATCGAATGGTTTAAACTGACGGATTTACCTACTTGGAAGCGTAATAGAGCCGCACCGGGAAAATTCTACTTGATCTCGCCATTTATTGCGTGCGTCTCACCGATTGTTATTGTAAACACACATACCTGATCATGTGTGACAGTGCTCTGAAGGCATTCATTACTGCAAGGAGGCCTAGAACTCTCGAGGTCAGGAATCGTAAAACTGTCTCCTACGCTGGTGGAGATAGGGGGGCACAGGAATCAAGCTCGTCTTCTGCCGATACCGGTGAACTGCAAACACCCTCACCACAGTACAGCGAGGCCATACCTGCTAACAACGACCGCGTTATGGCGACACGTGGATCTGACGATGAGAAGATTATTTTCTCCGGATCGATGGATCCGCATTTTGCCCGGCTCCTGAACTCTCTCTCGCTATCGGCTGCTCAGAACGTTGATCTAAAGACATCACACACTGCGGATGATGCTCCTCCATTGCTCGAACATAGTTCGCCATCGAACCGGTTGCAGACACCAGATTGGTCTTCACGTGTTCCAAGTTACACTGACACGTCGCTGGTCAAATCCTCAGGTCTTCTAAGAGGGAAGTGGGTCTCGACCCAGGATTCTCTCAAAGTTGCAAATCAGCCAGAACACCAGAACATTATACCATCCGAGGTAACCCCCACGCCATTTGATGTCTCTACCGATCCACCATCTGCGACGCCTTCAGCTGCATCGATTTCTCTAGCTTCTTCCTCGTCACCCCCCACTCAAGCGCGGAAACAAACAGTGTCTTCTCGTCGCTCCTCCAGCATCGCTGACATCTCTCCATATCTCTCCCGGCCAACTGAAGTACCCACATCAGGCAAAAGGTTGAAGCAGCTGGCACTTCTTGAATCCGTGGCAGACGAATCGTCGAAAATGACGCCCACCCTCATGAACCGGGACCTGCCTTTTATCCGCGGCCCGGACCACTGTGCTGGCAGACATACTAGCCCTTCTGTATCCGTGCCCCCACCTCCTACTTGCGGCACTCAGGTTGACTTCAGATACCCCTACGACCCTTTTATTGGTATATCGGGACCATCTCTAAACGCCATTCGAGGTGCAAACACGGCTGCAATGCATGCTTCCTGTCATCCTACGATGGCGGATCCGTTTCAAGTTAGACCTCGCTCGGACCAGCTTGAACAATATGATCCCGTGTACTCGGTCGGTTTTTCTGGATGCAGCAGCATGAATCAGAACCAACTACTCTCTCTCTCGGCTGGCCCACGACAAGTTGCCCATCCTGCTGGCCTTTCTGGAGGACCTTTACACGCTCCTTTCCTCCGATCATCTACTTTAGGCCACCCCACTACTCCCTTCCATTCGTTGGCTCCGTCGAATATTTTCCCTTCTGTCAACCCACATAGTGCCTTCCTGCACACTGCGGCGAGCACACTTCCTTCCCCACGCCCTTCTACGCGCGGCCCGGCTCAGTCTCGATCACATCTTGCGCCAAGTAGCGCTCAACTATTGTCCATACTCAACAACGGCAAGGTCGCTGGGGCACGTGCATCTATCTCTCGTACAGGGCCCCCTTCCACTGGTGTCTCAATTCACGCTGGCTAGACTCGATTTCGACAACACATATGTTGCCTTAGCTCGACGCCTACATCTTGATTGCTCAGAGCCACCTCATCGACGTGGCAGCCTTCTGAAGTACTTTACTTTTCTGCTGTGACAGCAGATGTCCTTCTTGTATCACCTTACTCTTTAGCACCGTTTTTCGAGGGTTCAAAGACATATTCCGGTTTGGTTGTTCTTCGGGTCGAGTTGAGTATCCGAACTCCTTTTCCAACCTCATCACTGTTTCAGTACCATAACTTTATATTTCTTTCTTCTCTTCCGTTCTTCTCAACGCTCCTTCTATATCGTCCTGCCTATTCAAATATCCGAACTTACAGTACTAGTATCAGTGTCACGTCCGTGTCAAAGTCGTTGCAATACCCATCCTGTAGTTTTGTAGCTCTCAGCTCATCCTAACCTAACTATATAACTGTTGGTTGGTGCCGAAGGGGGGCGCTGACTTCGCGTTCAATAAACACTAGTACGGCCCGGGCTGAAGAATGTTACGTGATGTCGACGTGACAAGATGTGACTTCATTTGATTTTTCTGCCACATGCGTGGTGTCTTTCGCTCTCTTCTCCTTTGCTCCTGATTTTTCCTTTATCCAGTTCATGGATCTCTCTCATTTTGTAAGTTAACAAGATGTTGAATGGAACCGGCGTCAAAATTTTTACTGGTGTGTCAGCCACTTCTGATATCTCAGACGTCCTCACTGATCCAACCACGAAAGGTAACAGCCATCCAGAGTTGGCTGAGATAATTGCTCGACGGTAAATTCGAATAACTTGCTTGTCTGCTGTTCACGTATCTGGACTGCTTTCCAGTCTTGGTCTATCTCTTTCCAAGGCCGAAGTAACCAAGAGCGGAATTGGCGAGACTAATGTTCGCATTGCTGAGAGTGTGCGCGAGAACGATGTCTACATCATCAACACTGGCTGCGGGGCGGTCAATACAGCTCTCATGGAACTCTGCATCATGATACACGCCTGCAAGATTGCGAGCGCGAAGCGGATAACCGCTGTCTTGCCTTTATTTCCCTATTCCCGACAAGATAAAAAAGACAAGAGCCGCGCTCCAATTACCGCCAAACTTGTTGCGAACATGATACAGAAGTCAGGCTGCGATCATATCATCGTGAGTATCACTTCGTGCACTTGGAGATATCTCTCCTTCAAGAGAGACATTCATGGCTCTGTGGACTTGTCGTTCTCTATTTCATCGCCCAAGGGAACCCGACGACAGTGGTCTCACGTTCTGGTGGTTTAGACGATGGACCTTCACGCTTCGCAGATTCAAGGGTTCTTTGACGTCCCGGTGGACAAGTGAGTTTGTGTATGATTATTGTGTAATATATCACTCACGTCTGCACCTTTTGGGTCGTATGTGCAGTGTAAGTGCTAGGGTCCAAAAATGCGATGCATTGAGGCCTCACATGTGCACGTTCAGCTTTACGCCGAGCCCTCGTCAATCCTCTATATCCGCACCCATTTTGATCTGCAAAATATCGTGATTGTTTCCCCCGATGCTGGCGGAGCCAAGAGGTCGGTGTCGTACGTATACAACGGATTCTATCGTACTCACGCACCGCCATGTCAGGGCAACATCGATTGCCGATCGTCTGGGTGTCGATTTTGCTCTGTTCCACAAAGAACGCAAAAAGGCCAACTCCGTATCCCGAATGATCCTTGTTGGCCACGTCAAAGACAAAGTAGCAATTCTCGTCGACGATATGGCTGACACCTGTGGGACATTAACCTTGGCAGCACGCCATCTCGCTGAGGGAGGGGCAGCCAAGGTTTACGCCATTGTGACGCATGGCATATTAAGCGGGAATGCGCTAGAGAGCATTGAAGAGAGCGCGCTGGAGAAGCTGATCGTAACGAATACGCTGCCACAGCAGGAAAACCAAGCCAAGTCCAAGAAGATTGAGGTGGTTGATATAGGACCTGTTCTTGGAGAGGTGATTAGGCGAAGCCATTACGGAGAAAGCGTGTCGAAGCTCTTTCACGAGGTTCCCTACTAGACGAGGTAAAGGGAAGAACAAGGGACTAACTAATAACCGAACTGTATCACAGTAGGGTGGTATTGGATATAAGTGAGAGGCTCGGAGATTGGGATGAAGCTAACTGAGACTGGCGAAAATTGTATGTAAGGAAGAGAAAGTGACAAGCTGTGGAGACGGATATTTGATGGTTGTGATGGCCAGATGTTAAAACGGTGACAGGATCATGTGGGAATAACCTTGCATTTATATATTTTTTGCGTTGTTACATGTTAACACGTCGATACCGCTAATAGGACGTGGTGAGAGCGACGACCGAGTTGGTGAACTAGACAAGGATCCAGCGTGTGGGGGATGGAACGCCGAGATAGTCGTTACATGAACTGGCCCGTAGCGACCGAGATGGAGATAGAGTTGCGATAGACGAGACGAGACGCCCGGTACGGGGCTGCATGCCGAGAGGGGGACTGGAAGAAGAGCAAGTACTGGGTGAGAGATCAGCTACTTGGGCGAACTGGAGAACAGGGTTGGGCTGATTTGGATACATCTGCTTGGTAGTCACGGACAAGCAAATTCCCCACTCGTAGTCTGCAAACCAATAGCATCCTCAGTAGCAGAAATCTGAACAAGGTCTTTGACGTACTGCTAGTAGTAGCAACTGTCGTAGTCTACCCGAAATATGGGAAGGAAGGAAGTTTTGTTCACTGGCTTGTCTGGAAATTAGATCAAGCTCGGTTGTCGGTTAGCAGGATTTTGTAGACTGACATTCCTGGCTAGCCTGCCTCACCTGTTACTAGTCCTCGTATATTCAACGGCTCTTTTCCTGCCCCCATACTCCTCCCTCCAAACGATCCATTCACCGTAGCGGTTCCATCCCAAAAACCATCGCTAACTTTATTATCCTTGTCGTATGTTTTCCTAGTCTCAGATCCGCCCTCCCACTTCTCGGCCTTTCGTCAACTCTCCCTTCCATCTCGGACCTTCCATCACAAGGCAATGCTCTGCGTATCATGTTCACATCCTCGAACCATGCCAACCAGAGTAATGCAAGCAACTGCAGCCCACAAAACACCACCATCCCAGGCGCCCATCCCCAACACATCACAAATGGTGCTCAACACTTCCACCCACACTCACCACCACCAGCAGCCCAGTCAAAGTCACAGGTTTCGCAACTGGCGAAAGAGACCATTAACGTCGTTGGCGTTCCCTCCGTCTCAATCCAGAATGGCAAACTTGTCGTTGGTGATGCACGCTCAAGTACGTACACTTATCATCCATCCCATTCCCCCTTACCCAATTCAACCCGTTCAATCCAATTCGTTCAGTCTCACATCGCTCATACACACCAATCAAAACCTTGGGAGACGGTTCCTTTGGAACGGTGTTACTGTGTGATTGGCATGGGACCCTACCCCCCAATACACCTTTCTCCCCCATGCAGTGTGGCGGCGGCGCCCGCCCAGAGTGGGCTGGAAAGCGGTTGGTCGCCGTCAAGAGGATGAAAAAGAAGTGGGAGGGCGGCTGGGACGAGTGCAAGAGGCTGAAAGAGCTTGAGGTTAGTCTTCGTGGTCTTTTATCTCACAGCTTGCCTCATTTTTGCACGCGTATAGTCGCTCCGCGCAATACCATTCCACCCCTGCATAATACCACTTTACGATTTCTTTCTCCTCCCCGATACCAAGGAGCTATATTTCGTGTTTGAGAGCATGGAAGGTAATCTATATCACCTCATCAAAGCTCGAAAAGGCCGTCCACTCGCAGGTGGCCTCGTTGCATCTATTTTTCGACAAATCGTTTCCGGCCTCCACCACATCCATGCGTCCGGCTATTTTCACAGAGATATGAAGCCCGAGAACGTCTTGGTCACAACCACAGGTCTCTTTGAGTACAGGTCTCTATCACCAGTCGCACCTCCAAGCGCATTCATAGAAAAGGACGTGGTAGCCATCATTAAACTGGCCGATTTTGGTCTCGCGAGAGAGACCGCCAGTGCTCCACCTTACACGGAGTATGTGTCTACCAGATGGTATCGAGCGCCTGAGGTACTGCTGCTTAGCAGAGACTACTCCAATCCCGTGGATATGTGGGCGCTTGGTACTATCATGGCCGAATTGGCCAACCTACGACCTTTGTTTCCGGGGTCGAACCAAGTCGATCAAATACATAGGATTTGCGAGGTGCTCGGCGATCCAGCTGACTATGGCACTGACGCTAGAGGGCGATCGCTTGGAGGTGGGAAGTGGACCAGAGGTCTCAAAATGGCGAAACAATTCAACTTCTCTTTTCCCAAGGTTTTTCACATTATTTCTACCTGTGCTCGACAGCATACTCACGTTTTACTTTCAGAATCAGCCGAAAGACGTCTTCTCTTATTTTGATCGCAGTGTTCCACGGAAGCTCATTGAGTGTATATCGGACCTGCTCAAGTATGATCCAGACGCACGCCTTACTAGCCGTCAATGCTTGGAGCACCCATACCTCATCGAGGCATTGCCACAGAACATGCCGCCCATGCCACCCGCTTTGCATGTGCAAACCTTGCCCACAACCCCGTCCAAGTCGCATACCAACGGTGCTCCATTTTTCACACCCTCCGCATCCCCTCGCAGTGTGCCGCCCTCGCATTCCCACAACTCCCTTCCAAGATCGCCATTCTACCCCCCGAACCACCACCCATCCCACATCCCGGATGCTTCGTCTTCCCACCGCTCTACGTTTATACCTACGATTGTCACCCCAGCGGCCCACACGCCTGCCTCGCACAAGACTGCCGAATATTTCAACGACCCGCGCATATATGTGCATCCCCCGGTTTCGTCGAATATCACCGAGGAAGTACGTGGGCAGGGTATGCCATCTTCCACATGGTTTGAGAGTCATGCGCGGGCGGACTCGGACCAGATGGAAGTATTGTCCCCGCAGACCGAAGTTCCAGAAGACAACCACGCGATGGACGTTCAAACCTCCACGATACTACCGCGTCCCGAGCCCTCTCGCATGCCTGATCAGGTCCTTGCACAGGACACGACCCAAGCGCCAATCAGCAAGCTCGGCAGGTTTGGGTCCCTCGGGTTTGGAAAGAAGAGTTCCAAGTGGAGTCTCGGTGTATTTGGCCACGGAGAGAAAGTGCATCAACAGTCATTACCGCCCGTTGATGAGGTGCCAGGGTCAGGCTCGACGCCTTCGCTCAAGCGCACGCAATCGACGAACTCGGACAGTCCTTCAGTGAGCGACATCTCACCAGCCAGTGTTCGTAGGGATGCAAAGGCTATCAAGAAAGAGGCTGTGCGATTACAACACGAGGCGGAGAAACAACGTCGTGCGATGGCAGAGCGAGCACACAGAGAGCAAGCTCGTGCCGTCATGCAGAAGCGCAGTCAAATGCTCATGCAAACTACTGCAAGGAGCGAGTTGGAGTGGAAGTGGGCACACTCAGCCAGTTTGCTCAGTGTCAACTCACGCCCAAACTACGACGATCTGGACAAGGGGAAGGTTTCTGCGTCTGGACCAATACGGCAAAATCAAAGCGGTGCCAAGGTCTCTTCGCCTACATTGAACGCAGCTTCCGGGCGGTATCTCAAACCACCAGACGGAAACTTGGTCCCCGGTGATCGTTGGGTACCTAGAGACGAGCGCCTAACCAAAGTTCGACGGAGAGACTTCGATGACGATCATTCCATGTCGTCCTCGGATATCCATAGCACAGGCCGGATGTCAGCTATCTCGTTTGCGACGGTGGATAGCGACCCAGGGCCTACACGTGTTCGACGACCGACATTGTTCGGCATTAACCGCATGACATCTGCGTCCTCATTGCGAACAGGCACAACATCCTTTGATGACTTTCCCACCTCTGCACGCTCATCGAATTCGATATCTTTGGATCATCAATTTAACGAGTTCAATATTCGTGCTTCTGTCGACACCACTTCTTCTGTCTCGGGAACTTCTTCGCCACCGCCGATCAACCTGCTCTCACTTTCCCCTTCACCCAACTCGTGGATGCATTCTCACAACTCCCATGAATCTGCTAGCCCTCAACACTCTGCTTACGTGGTACCTTCTCTTATCCAATATCCCTCTTCCCCCCACAAATCGTATGAATGTAACGGTCAGCTATACGGTCACCCGCCAAGTGAGGGAATCGACCCTAAGGCCGTTATAAACCCAATGTTCAGAGTGGTATGTCAGGGTGCTGACAGCTTTCCTCACCTGACGACTGATCTCCGTTTAGACCCCACTACCGTTACCCAGCGACCATCATCTCTTGCCCTCGCATTCCCTCCCGCCATTTTCTCACCTCGAGGCTGTTGCAGAGGGGGAGTACCCTCCGCTGTCACCCATGTCTTTCCATTCGCCAGAAGATGAATGACATCTTTGGTTTCCTACTCTCTTTTCAGTTTATTTATCCTCTCCTTGTTTTCAACCCTGTCAGGTCAGGAACATTCATTTTTACTGGCGTAGTCACATTCACTGCTACAATCTCCGTGCTATTCTTTGCCCTCACCGTGCGCATCCCTATAATACCACCCTCTGGACATACCTGTCCATCTCTGCTCCCAAACTCACCTCGCACTTCCAGCCAACCAAGGAAATTGACGACGAGCATGCTTCGGTACAACTCGACCCCCTGGCTTTTAGTGCACCCTATTTACCATACTTAGCGACATTCTAGTAGTATACTTAGTCCAGTTGGGCGTCGTAGAGCGCCGAGTTGTACTTTTATCCCCGCCATCTGCAACACATGCATTGAAAGATTCAAGGCCACTCTTGCGTTTGCACGAGTGCTACTAACGGACATCTCTACATAACGCGTCGCCCAGTCACAACGTTGTCTAGTGTTCATGTCCGTGATGTGGAGCTTGTTCAAAGCGGAGACCGCTGTGAGGTCAGGGTGTGAGTAAATCGCCGCAAAGTCTCGAGAAAAGTATACAACTTACCAGTAGCTGGGGTGAGCAAGTGGTAAATCAGATGTAGGTAGGATTTAGACAAAGAGTGAGATTCGGTGACATACCCGCATGGACGAGGACCAGGTTGGTCCTTTGATCGAAGTCAGTAGTCAACCAAGTCGTCAAGAAAATGAGTGCGCACCAGATTGATGAAAATCTTGGGGTGACCAAGAGGACCTCCTCCTAACGAACCGAACAGTGTGTCAGAGCACCACCGAACAGGAATACAAGGCTGAGCACCACTCACCACCATCACAAACTGCCTTTCGGCCATGAACGACTCTGATGGGTTCGTTGGCAATGAGCTCCATAGCACTGAGTGGATTGGGCTGGAGCTCCATAAACGTCTGCTCAAACCGCGGGCCAGAGCGGGGGACAGGACGAGGTTTCTGGTTCGTCGACCATGTTGTCGGGTAGTTGGGCGACTGCGCGGCGAGACTCGACTCGGAAGTTGGAGCAGGGGTTGATGGCGAGAGTACCTTTGCAGCAGAGGAGGATGCCCTGCTTAGGGATTCGAGCTGAAGAATCCTTGAGACGAGTCGACGGCTGAGCATTGTCGCGGACATCACTGTCGTGGTCGATGGGCGAACGATGTCTTCGATGCTGTGTAAATCTTGACTGAAAAGGAAATTATTTTGTGGCGAACTTCAAACCCCCGACTCTATCTAAGCCTGAAGCTGCCAAGAAACAAGAATGTGCATGGTGAAATTTCATTATGTCCTTACTAGCATGTACGAATGCAAACTGTGACTACGACTTGTTTCGATGTTCTGTTCTGCTGGCTTACTAGTAGAGACCCCTTTACTGTCAACCGCCTGTTCGGTGCCCTGGGGAACTCGCTACTGGCCTTCCAATTGTCTTTGACGTCGGACACTCTGGTCATGGCCGGATAGGTGTACCGAGCAAGAGTCATTCTCTCCAGGACAAGTTGGACAATGGGTAAGCCATTTGCTTCATGAACGAAAGAGCCAAAGCTTTGCTGACATGCTCCATCTGTGGAGGTAGGGTTTAAGTGACGAGGCCAACCATTCGCAAATCTTTCCAGCATATTAAAAGTTAGAGGGATGATATTGGGAAAATATAAGGCATCACAATACAATGAGTGTTTGAAAAAATCGTGTGATGAGGTAGGACACAGAGAGAGCGAGCAGATATGAAAGGCCTTGACAGCGCAAAAAAGCTGAAAGTAACCGGGATAAAACAACATCGTCGGGAATCAGTACCTGGGATGTAGAGTAGGCACAGGATTATATAATTCTTTCCCGTGAGGTCCGTTTGAGAGTCACTTTAATCCATCTCCACAATCTCAATCTCATCCGCGTCCATGCCAATTTCCACTCCGCCCATCTCCTTTCCTTCATGGTTAGGTACGATAACAATGTTGTTGCGCGGTCCGTCAAACCTGACTTTGACTGACTCTCCATCACGTACGCGATCAGAGAGTAGCATGAAAGACAATGGATTCAAAACTTCGCTCTGGATGGCACGGTTTAATGGACGGGCGCCATACGCAGGCGAATAGCCAATGGATGCGAGGTATTGCTTTGATTCGGCATCGATGTCAAGAACAATCTTTCGGTCTGCAAGTCGTTCTTGAATCTCCTTGAGCCGAAGATCGACAATTTTGAGTATATTTCTCTTTGACAGCGCACGCTATACAGGAGCGTTGAGTTCAGACTCTGACAGTAAGGACCAGACTTACGAAGATGATGACCTCGTCAACACGATTGATGAACTCTGGTGGGAAATGCCCCTGGATAGCACTCATGACCAGTTGTCTGGTCTGTTTGTCGACGGGACCGTTGCCCAGGTCATTCAGGAAAGCGGCACCAAGGTTTGAGGTCATGATTATCACAGTGTTGCGAAAATCGACCACACGACCCTGGCCGTCCGTGAGACGTCCATCATCGAGGACTTGCAAGAACAGAGTCACGAATTCCCGGGATGCTTTCTCTATTTCATCGATGAGGACGATGCAGTAGGGTTTCCGACGAACATATTCTGTGAGTTGACCCCCGGCATCGTGGCCTACATATCCCGGAGGTGCACCAATGAGACGAGCAATAGAATGTTTCTCAGAATATTCGGACGCATCGATCCGGATCATGGCATCTGGAGAGTCGAAGAGCACAGTTGCGAGCTAATAGAAATTCATTAGTCGACTGAAATTCTGGCAAACATAAAAGAATTTACAGTCTTGGTCAGTAACGTTTTGCCGGTCCCAGTAGGGCCAGCCATTAAGAAACTGGCGATTGGTTGCTGGGCATCCGCCAGCCCGCTTCGCGATAACCTTATCGCATTTGCTACAGCCTTTACAGCTTCGGGCTGACCAACCACAGACTCTGCAAGGACATGTTCCATCCGAAGTAACTTCTCCTTTTCGGTTGACATAAGCCTCGTAACCGGGATAGACGTCCAACGTGCAACGATCTCGCCAATGTGTTCGGGAGTGACGATATCGGGGCTGGTGGTACCATTAGCCTCCTGCTCCGCTGCCTTAGTCTGAAGTCTCTCAAGTTTGCTTTGCGACTCGGGGAGTGCATAGTAGCGAATATCAGAAGCAACCTGGAGGTCGTATCTAGAATCACAAGCATCAGATCAGATACCCCCTTTCTGGATTAACAACAGTGACTTACCGTCGCTCAGCGTCGTCAGCCTTGGCTTTGAGTTCATCAATCCTCTTGCGAACGTTGTTAATCTCGTCGCCCAGTTTTTTCTGAGCTTCGTAGGCGGCTTTCAGTGGCTGCAGCTCGTCATCGATGTTTGCCATTGTCTTACGAGCAATAGCGAGGCGTTCCTTGCTTGCTTCGTCATTCTCCCGCTCAAGTGCATGGATCTCCACCTCCAGTTCAAGCCTGCGACGTTGTAGTTTATCAATGCCTTCTGGGGCCGTCTCGTGAGTCACCCGGACGCTGGTGAATTACAAGTTAGGTAAATTTAACATGAACAACACCAAATCATGAAACCTACCTAGCGCAAGCCTCATCGACAAGGTCAATAGCAGCATCGGGTAGCCGCCTAGAGGTTAGGTAACGATGTGCCAGGGTCGCTGCAGATACCAGCGTGCTATCCAATATCCTCACTCCGTGGTGCACTTCATACTTCTCTCGTATACCCCGCAATATGCTGATGGTCTCTGGAACAGTGGGTTCGTTAACGATCACCTGCGCAAATCTCCGTTCAAGGGCTGCATCTGTCTCGATGTATTTCCTATACTCTGCGAGGGTTGTAGCACCAATGCAACGTAATTTACCTCTTGCCAAAAGAGGCTTGAAGAGGTTGCCAGCGTCCATTCCCCCTCCTTCTGCACCACGTCCGGCCGTGATGAGGTGCAACTCATCGACAAAGAGAATGATGGGCGTTCCGTCGTTGGAGGCTTTTTCGACTTCGTTGAGAACACTCTTGATGCGCTCTTCATACTCCCCTTTATACTTGGCTCCAGCCATGAGGGCTCCCATGTCGAGGGAGAAGAGCCGTCCGATGAGAGATGCAGGAACATCACGGTTGACAATGCGCTGTGCAAGTCCCTCGGCGATGGAGGTCTTGCCAACACCAGGTTCACCAATGAGAACAGGGTTATTTTTTGTCCTATCATGATGGTGAGCAGACATTCAGACCATATAGTTTAGGCATTACTGCACCTTCTACACAAGATGCGGATGACTCTCCGTATTTCATTGTCTCTTCCAATTACAGGATCAATTTTCCCCTCTTCGGCTAAGGCAGTCAAATCAACGGCATATTTCTGGAGGGCATCGAAGCCTGCCTCCGCGCTTCTGCTCTCGACGCGTCTGGCACCTCGAACCTGGTGGATCGCAGTTTTAAGTGCAGACTCGGTAAGGCCTGCCTCTTTTATCACTGAAGCAATGGAAGGATCCTTTATGAGCGCGAGGAGGACATGATCTTGTGCGATGTATGAGTCGTGCATGGTCCTTTGTTGCTCTTGCGCCTCACGTAAAACTTTGGTGGTAGCAAAACTGAGGCTGACATCCTCAGGGGGCGGTGATTGTGAAGGAAGTCGGACGATGAGTTTCTGGAAACCACGTTTCACAGGTGTCTGAAAGATGAATGAGAATCAGAGAACCGACTACAATTTGAATGAGAAATACCGGGTCGCCACCAGCCCTTTGGATAACGGAGGTGAAAAGGGACTGAGAGTTCGAGGATTGCGCTCCTCCCAGGATGGTTGCATCAGCTTGGCCCTCGTTCAGGAGGACAATGGCCAGATGTACAGGCTGCACTAAAAGATATGTCAATGCAGGTTGACTTGGATGCTCCAAAGAACAAAAAGTTATTCACCTTGCGGGTTTGCGTAGTCTCTACTGAGTTGAATGGCAGCAGCTATCGACTGCTGAGTCTTGTCTGTGAGGTTATCTAAGCTCATGATGGTTTCTTCAGGGCCTCGTCTTCAGAGCGGGTGTATGGTACACAGAGCGAGACTTTTGGGCTTTTTATGAAGTAGCAGGGTGAGCAAGTACATGGATGAAGTAGGTCATTCTTGACCCCTTGAGAATGTTACGGAATGAGGCGTCATAACACAGCCATTAAGGTCGAGCTTGAGTTTGAAGCTTTGGAGTCCCAGTTACTTACCGTGACTGCTCAGGCTTCAGGTGTTCACCAATGTCACCAAGTAAAATCCGGGTTGTCAACACTATCTGGCCTGCGGATTCGATCGAGTTCTGTCCCCACCCCAGCTTCCAGGATATCGTTGTCTGTGGGACGTACAACCTTGAGTCAAGCCCTGTCACGACCAACGAACATACCTACGACGCGCAACTAGCATCAAAAAGCAAACAAGTACGACGAGGCAAATGCCTAGTTTACCAAGTATCTACAGACAAAAACACGCCATTGTGAGTGTATTCGCTGCCTCTCACCAGCGCCAACTCACAATCAGATCAGTTCTCAAATCCAAGAAATCGCATTGCCAGCGATCTTAGATCAGAAATGGTGATTATAACCTCGACGACGACGAGATCTCGAGAGCCTCACACATTATTAGGTGTCACAGATCGCCATCATGTTCCGCAGTTTTGGGCATTGCCGACTCTGAGGGAAACATATCTCTCCATGAATGGAAGCCACCACAGGTGCTTATCTTGATGGACCTATGGCCTGAAATCAATGGTCTCAATCCTCCAACTAGCGAAGGTTAGACCTACTCCAGAAAATATCCTGCGCGCCAGATGATGTCCTATGCCTTTCCCTTGACTGGTCAAACCGTCGATATCCAACAAGGTACGCTCAGGGCTTGCACGACCAGAATAACGGGAAGTAACAGATGTTGCAGTAGTCTTGGCTCCCTGATCGTGTCGCTATCGGATGGGTCACTTTCTCTACTCAGACCATGCTCTCAGGGCGAACTCGCTATTTCTGATAAGTGGCATGCCCATGACCACGAGCCGTGGATAGCCGCTTGGGATTATTGGGACACCTCCGTACTTTATTCAGGTATGAATATCTCCTTTCTGGTGCCAAATCAGGACTTTCGATCTATGAAGGCGGGGACGATCTTAAAATGAAAGGATGGGACGAGCGCCGAGGTTTCGGCCAGCCCACCTTCGTTAACAAACGGTGTGCAAATGAACGTTGAATAATTGCCTATTCATAAAGTCAAGCGTAATCATCGAACAGATTCGAGGCGGGGGTAACTACCATTCAAAGCCACCCACATATCGAACATTTGATCGCCGTCGGCAGGTATGCCACTGCTCTCCTAGTTCGAACATTGAAAGTAACTTGCAAAAGCTACGACAACAAAGTTCGGCTCTTCGACACGCGTAAGCCGCTGAAGTCATTAATGGACGTAGATGTCGGGGGTGGAGCCTGGCGCGTAAAATGGCATCCATTAGCAGAACGCAAGCATGACCTCCTTGTTGCGTGCATGCACGACGGTTTCAAGATCATTCGCTTTGGTTCTGGAGCTGCGAGTGATGAACAAAGTCTATTCGCAGACGGAGCCTCTTACGAGATAGCGAAGCGATTCGATGAACACGAGTCTCTCGCGTACGGGGTTGACTGGTCTTTCAAACAACACACTAGTGGGAACGAAACCTTGATTGCGAGTTGTTCGTTCTATGATTGTGCATTGAACTTGTGGTGTGGGTAATGAGAGGCTGGGAATGAGATACTGTACAATTGCGGAGGTGATACATGTCGTTTGTCTCCATATTATTTTCTACACAACTAAAGTTCAGGTACGGGTGAAGTGTTTGGGGGTGGAAGCATAGATGGATCCACGGGCGTCGGAGGGTAAGTAGCAATTTCTCTCTTGCGTTTTTTCCAGAAGCCAACCCCGGGTCCTTGCATGATGAACGCCAACGTCCACCACGATAGTCCTCTAAATGACTCTTGGTGATAGAGACCGAACGTAAGGAATGATGCCAGTGACAACACGAAAGCCATGCTGTACTGTAGCTTAGGTACCAATAATTATCGATGAACATGGACTCACCGCTCTGAAAACTTGGCCACAGGGTGTCCGGTGCCCAACCACTGTGCGGGCACGAAAGTTTTCAAGGCCTTAGGCAAGACATGAAGTGCCAGTTCTCCTCTCTTCCTTGCATTCTCAACCCAGATACTCGCCCCGCACACCAGCGAACCAGCAAGTACGCACCCATAAGAGCCGTTCCAGATGACATATGGGACATTGGGGAAGAGCCTAGCTAGGACGGGTGAAGCAGGCTGAGAGCCAGAATGAAAAGACGAAGGTCGAAATGAAGGATGCACTACGCACAGCTGATAAGAATGGAGGGAAGGCGTCGTGAAGGCGTCGGATGAGGCTAGGTCTGGTAAGGAGGAGCGGGAGAAAATGGATCTAGTGAATTTCAGACGTACATGAGCGACGGGGGCACACGGACCACATTCGGACCTACAGGAAGATAGATGACAAGAGCCTTGACGAACGCATGCGCAGCTCTCACAGCAGCATTAGCAACACAACTATCATCACGCCTCAACTTCATAGCAACGCCACTGTGCCCAAGTTTACAGGGAAGTCAAGGATACCTTGCAGAACTCGCCCAGAAGATAAGTGCATCCAAACGGGTCGCAACCTTCCTCTGCCAGTCTTGAGCAATATGCCCAGGCTACTTATTGAGTGGAGTGGTTTCGGGAAATGGCACGAGATCCCGAGAAGGCCCCGATATCAGAAGGCGGGACAGCACCCGTGCCTTTCGGGATAAGAGCGACTGGAGGGACAAGAGCGACAGGACCGACGCGTCCAGTGCACGAACGAGGAACAGAAAGCTGATCTTCGCCGTGGGAGACACCGGACCAACCCGTCTACGTCTCCTCCATTGCAAAAGAATGACCGCGAGTGTCGAGGTGATTGCATTTGCTAGAAAGGCTCTCTGGTACTGCGATAGCTTTGAGTTGATATCGCACACTAACTTGAAGTTGAAGCCCTGTGACCTGTCAGCGACAGGTGGCGGTGACGGCGCCGATCCAGCCCCAGTGTCTTCTGCCAATCGACGGTGGCCGTCTCTATTGCGCAGGATGTCCCAGAGTCGTTGCAGCGCTGCCCCACAAGAGCAACTGTCATGGCGGATGCAAATCCAGTTTGGACCCAACTCTCTTTCCAACACGCGCCAAAAGATTTTGATTCGAGCCTTCAAACTTGGCAAACGTAGCGCGAGTGCGACTGGCAGAAGTGTAGCACCGAGCGAGAGCGAGAGAGTCAGTATGTATGTACACTGGATCATCAGATGTCTTGGGTCATCACACAAGAAACATGAGCAAATGTAACATTTCAACTATTATTGCCGTTTTCAGTTGACTTGGCCGTGCGAAGAATTTCATAAAATTGCCGCCTCATCGTCCTTCCTGAGCGTCGTTTGTAGAATCGCGATATCTCAAGAACGACAGCCTCCAGCAACTCAAACTTTGTTGTACCAGCATCAGGTCAACTGTGCGCAGGGCACCATATCAAAAAAAATCCGAGGTTTACCGCAGTGTTCTCCATCCCAAAAATCACACCCCCATCGACCTCAAGAACGTTTTCACGGACGAACGACCGCATCAAGCAACTTGCGGATATCACCAGGGGGCTCGGGAACCATCAGTGGAGGGCATGGTATCACATCCCGACCAGGCAGTGGTGCTTAAATCAATTTGTTGGGGTATGGGCAGGTACTACTATGACTTAGAATGATGTATCCTGTCGAGAGATGGAATATCAATTGATCCATGCCTACTGTCTACCTTTTCATGTAATTTCTAGCATCCTGACGTGAATATGAGGGATCTGCCACACCGCTGGCAAGGACCTCAAAGACTGGCCACATGCTGAGTCCCGGAGTCGGAGTCAGACTGTCAGCCATCCGTTCTTCACCCTTTATGCTCCCTATATCTATTATCAGCTCCCAACCAATACCACTCCCTTGTATTTATCAACTCACTCACACTCCTTATTTTTCCTATGGCAAAACAAAAAAAACAAAAAACAAAAAACAAAAAACAAAAAACCATTGAAAACAAGAAAGAAAAAGGTGGAAGAAGTCATAGGACTGCTGGATATGAAGAAAAAAGTGGTCACACCTGCTGCTCAACCCCTAGCAAAGAAGGCACAAAAAGCCTCAAAGTCGCAGTCTGCAACTGACAACAATCTGCCTGATGATGACATAATTGCAGTTGCTCAAGTTTTGTCAACCTAGCGGACTTCCATGGGCACACAGCAACCAAGAGCTGTGTTGCAGGATGAAGACATTGTTGAGATATCATCTGATTCAATAGATGAAGAAGAAGAAGGTGATGTAAGCAATGATGAAGATGAGGCCTTGGGTCAGCATGATGGCGAGTTGGGAGAGGAAAATGACTATGACAATGGCAATTTACTTCTGCAGATAATCTTCAGAGGTTCAAAGAGCCATTCTCACCACTCCACATGAAAGTGCCATGCCAGATCCCCATCACCATCGCCTGAACCAGCTTCGCCCAGAGCTCAAGATATTGACATTGACTACCCTACCATTTACCACTGGTTGTCCTCTCTGGATGAACACGAAATTTGTGGTCATGACCAGCAAGATTACCACTCCTGGACAGATGATTTTTACAACCATGGTTTCTACTGCCTTGATGACTTGACTCATTCCAGAGTGTCACCTACCATTCTCTCAGAACAGGTGGGAATGTTGTTTGGCATGGCAAATCAATTGATTGATTGGGCAGTTACGGACAAGAGTAAGATTGACACAGCTGCCTCTGGTTGATGGTTGATGAGAGCCCGTGTCTAGCCTATACATCTACAACACCTAAAATCACTGATCTCTCTGTACAGAGCCTCACATACATAGCATCACATACCTTATATCTTATTATACCCAGTTTTTAATGCTTAATCACCTTTGTTTCACTGTACTATGGCAACATAGGAAGAATAGTGTGTGATCTACAGGTAACCACTATGGTGATAGAATGCTCTTGCTTGCTCAGGCATAGTGTTGCTGCAGCTTCAAGCTACCATTTTTTATCTCATCCATTTCAC
>KN825290.1:0-23588 GCA_000827395.1 Paxillus rubicundulus Ve08.2h10 | reverse complement strand
CTTCTCCACCCACTCCGCTATGTATATATACCTAGTTTTTCACTTTGGATTCCTCAGTCGTTCTTTGCCCCTCTTTGGCAGCAGCTGAGGTGAGTTTGCTTTATACCTATTTACTACTCCTAGCTAATCCCTAGTAGTCTGGGCAATCACTGCCCTATTAAAGTTTTTGTCACTGTACACAATCCAATGTACTTGTGTAGCTCACCCCAGTTTTGGCCTAGGCAAAAGGGATCGTTACCAATGTGGCGGCTGAGGCAGTCACCACTTCAGATGGCGGCACTTCTGATTAGTTCACTGTGTCAGCTTTTTTTGACAGCAGCTCGTCAATCACATCACTCTCATCAACTGCATCATAGTTGTCTATCCGCCACATTGCTCTCATCTACCTGCATTGCTCTCACATGTCCTGCATCATGCTTGTCTCCAAGTCCAGCTCAGCACATCCCCCAACACCCAATCACAGTCATCTGCCTGAAGTCATCTGATACCATGTCCTTCTTTGCAGCATGGCCCTCAACTGCAAGCATTCGTCCCAAACTCTTTTTCCACCAGCATGCCATTGTCATTGCTCTCACTTCTCCGCTTTCCCACTAGCAGTCATCTCATGTATATTATTGCATACCATGGACACGCATTGCCTTGTTTAGTACTCTGTACTACATCGTGCTCACTGTACTATTGTCACTCCTGTTGTCTCCTGCCCCTTGTGAATGAAAATTTGGCCAAGTTTTGGCAATATCTACCTTAGTGAGGGAACTCAGGAAATCTTGGTGAAAATGATGTGATTTTGACCAACATTGACCAACACGTCAAACAGAGATTATACACCAACTCTCACGATACCTGGCAATAATATTTGACACACTTAGAATCCCGGCATCCCCTAGCATACAGCCGATTGCAAGTTTGTTTTCACTGGGCCTGATGACTACTACACCAAACCACAAAGATACTCTACTTCATGACCAGTGAAGATGCACAGTGGACAACACAACCTAATGGACTGCGAACCCTGATACAGCCTGACGACATAAGTAAGCCTTTTATTTTAAATGATAATTTACTATATACTTCAGACAGCTCAACAACTTGGATGACGGCCACAGTAAATTGTCAGTAACCACAATCTGACAATGACACAACCATTGGTGACACACTCCAAAGACCACAAACACAAACTAGCCACACTGCGACACTGCAGTCTGGCTGCAAAGGTAAAATTTTATGTATCTATTGCCACCTTGTTCATGACAATGTCAACAGCCACACTAACACAGCCATGGCAACAAGAACCGGATGATGAGTCAGCCATGGTGTGGCAGCATGATGGCGAATGATGTGAGTTCCACTATAATACTATAATACTATTGAGTAATGCTACTAGTAATTATGGTGAAGTATTGTAGATACTGTGGATGGCTGTGGAATTGGGTGATACTGTATGATTGTGAGTAAAGTTGATTGTGGTTCTGTGACATCTGTGGGCACTTTCAGTTCCTGTCACTAAAGCATGGTAACAAAAACTACTGTGGGGGATTTGTCAGTTTACTGATGTGGAAACTTGGACACAGAGACAGATTCTATGCGAGTTTACTTTTTAGGATTTAATTCAAAAGGGGATAATGCCATCCAAAATTTGACTCAACATGGATTAAAGGTGTGATATGTGTGACTCGATCCCCTCGTCCTCAGGTAAATGTCTCCAGACGTGATGGAGCGCGGAAAATCCCGACAATTGAGAGCGCCTTCCCAGAACGTCTCGAGACTAATGTTTCTTGTGTTGCACACGAGGGATTCAAACCCAGATCGAGGGATCCCACTTTATGCAAGGATCCATCATCGAATCAAATTGAAAGGCAGGATATCAGCGAGTACACACGTCGTAAGTAGCAGTGGGTGCTTAATCCCGCATTCTTTTGGTACCCAGTGCTCTGATGGTGGATCGAACAGAAACAACTGGCGCGAGGGAGACTCACTCACAAGTGGTGACACTCCCAGTAATGAATTCCTTGTACAGACTTTCGCCGCCCATAGTGGCGGGAAATTAGTGTAAATATTTTGGTCCCGCTGCATTCACAAGGGTACAAGCTCTAGTACCCGAAGAAGTGATGGCGGCGAGGAGAGCCAAGAAAGTCTTCATAGTCAGGACTCTGAGAAGACGATTGATAGGCGGAAGTTAGAGTTTCTGAGTAGGTGTTTCCTCAAATAAATTTTATACCCTAACATTATATCCCAATTTTTTAAATCTTCCTCTCCCTATCAATGGAAACCTCGGCCTACAAGACCAAGCTTGCGTCACTCGCACACGACACGTCTACAGGGGGACACCTTTGAGTGCACCACTTGTAATTTTATCTTGGCAGACTTAACCCAAGTTGATTCTTTGAATTGCCACGTAGATTATTTGCCTCAGGGGCACTTTTTTGCAAGGGGTGACCGAAGAATCTCGGGGCCCGAAACTTATTGCCTAAGTAAACTCCCTCTAGCACTGAAGCTTCGACCATTCCAGATCATCAAGGTCAAAATTGCGGAGTTGCGGCAATGGAGAATGAAATTGAGCTTAAGGAGAAGGCCCAGGGGGCCTTGGCCCCCCGCCTTACGGTGCTCGGTGTTGTCGCGCCGGTCCCGCTTCCCTCACACCGTACCTGTGCGGCCTACTCAGCAAATCCCATAAAGCCGACTCGGCAACTCTCAGAAAACCTACTCAGAAACTCCCTCAATATGCAGCTCTTTGCGCTCATCGTCTCCATCGCTTCATTGAGTGCTTATACCCTTGTTGGTGTGCATGCCACAAAGTGCGCTGTTTGCCCCAAAGGAGTTGTTGACAAGGCGACGGTCACCCGCTGCATTGGCAAGTATAATGATAACACAACTTGCTAGTGAGTCTCCCTCGCGCCAATTTTTTTTCGATGCTCACCGTCCGAGCAGCTATTCCTCCAGTCAGAAACAAGCCACCTGTGACTACGACGTACGCACTCGGTGATATACTGCTTTTCAATCGACTTGATGATAAATTCATTCCTTCCTGCAGGTGGATGGACACCTTTGGGGCGGGGATCACGCATGCCCAGCGAAGGCGTCAATGACTAGCAGTGGCTGTCATGCATGCCCTGGGCGTGTCATGGAATAGTTTCACATTATGCCTTCACGCAGCGGTTCGACTCGGATGTTGAATAATTAACATGTTCTTTCTTGCTACGGCTTTCGTAATTGAACATGGTAACATTGTGTCTTGTGCCGATTCGAAGCACAGGACCGCGAGCTAAACTCTTGCGTTCCGTCGCCGTGAACAATGCTCCTAGTACACTCGAACTGTCGGTAGACCAATGCAGAAAAACAGCCTTTGAGGTGCACAGACAGTGGGGCTTAGCATCGGCTAGTACGTCCTGAATTACGTGCAGGACTCCAGGTGGAGGAGTACACTCATAAGCAGAAATTTCCAGAATGCAAGATTCAACCCACGAGCAAGTGAGGGCACGCGGAGCACACAACCGACAATAAAAAGGTCGCCAGTGCAAACGCCGTCGCAAGCATGCACAGCGCCGGAAGTCACACTGAGATACAGAAATATAAACATTTCGTGGAAAAAAGACATGTCAGCAACGATAATAAGAGGAAAGTGGGGTTATTGGTGCTGTACCTTCCGCAGACGCCCCCTGCTGTGGTGTTAATTAAGATGACTCCGTGAAACTGAGGTAACACGATCTAGTAGTCCAATAGGCACGACTCGCGTAGCGGAGGTTGAGCACCACCGGGACCCGTACCCGGCACGGGCACGGCTCTACACCGACCCGTCCCACCCGCGGTACGGTCACAAACCCGCGGTGTGCAAAAAAACCTGCTTCAGGTTCGTCGTGGAGGCCTTATACTTTGAATCCTGGTACCAGCGCACACCGCCAGTTGAACTCTTGCACTTTCATGCACTACATGGAAAGAAATGTACAAGTCAGCCATCTATGTGCTCTATGGTTACGGCGTCAAGCTTAAAAAAAGAATAGACTGGTGAATGCCAGTGCTTTTTGAGAGCCGCTAGATACAAGGGTTGAGAGTGAGCGTACGACTACACCGGCGGTGACTTGCCGAGCTCACCCAAGTCGGCCTCATCATCTGGCACTGGGCAAACAGCTCGTGGACTCAGACGGCGTCAATGAGCCTGTATCCTTTCCGCCAGTGTGGCTAGAGTCAACTCCTTCATTTGCCGCCCCCTCGGCCTTCTTCTCTGATAGCGATGCAAATTGTGAAGTCGGGGCGGTCCTCGAGATTGGTGAGTATTATCAGCCTGCCTATGGGCAAACAAGGTCAAATATGTTTAGGTCCCAAAGTGGGTACATTTCTGTAGACATATGTACCCTCTGTGGGAGAATTTGTGCTATATTCAAATGTTGTACATAGTGAAACTAATTTTGGTCACCACAGTAGACTTTCTCATAATGCATACTGTTGGGAGCCTCAAAATCCAATGCATTATGAAAATTATCCATTATGAGCATGCATTTTGGCAGGTACAAAACCATACCTCACTGGACTTTCTCTCAAAAACTTATGCATTATCCGATATCACCTTACGCATTATGAGAAAGTCTTCTGTATGTCCATTTGCCAGATTCGTTAATCCAGGCCAAATATGTCAGCCAATTTCTCACCAATTCGTTCGACAGACAAAGTGGTTTTTGCCTCAGGTGTTACAGTAGGTCACACCGTACCCGAACCCGCGATACCGGTGGACCCTACACGCCAAAACGGGCTCTTCCTAAACCCGACACTTGGGAGAAAGGGCTGGTTCAGGGCTAAATAAATAACAACCCAATAGCGCATAACAGCTGACTTGTCATGTTTGTGGGACTCTTTCACTTTATAGTTAAAGGACATCCGTTGCACTCCATCGTATGTTGTAACATGTATTGCGTTTCGGTACTCTTTTCTCCCTTGCTCCCGTCCGTAGCATACACTTGTTAGAATAGATACATCGCCATGCTCATGTCGCTGTATATACTCACACATCAGTATTCGGACCGCTCTTCTACATTGTGAGGTCAGATAACGTTCCCTTCATCTACCCCTGAGACGGTCTTGTCACGGCACGCAGAGCCGAGGCACATCAGGGTGGCACGGCATGCAATTCAGAACGCCTCGGAGTACCAAGCAACGGCGAGGAGAACGATATGATGAGACGCAGGAGTAACTCGGAGCAGTGAATGATCTCCTTCTCGTAGTTTGACACTTTGTATGCACAAATACCTGCCTTCACAAGACAACCCTCTAGAATTGACATGACACAGTCTGGATCAACTCGTTCCCAGCGAATTCAACGCTCTCGTCGGAGGAGGGACGAGACTCGACCGAGGCCCAGCACCGTTCAATGAATGCCCACTGACGCTGAGTCACCAGGGCTTCATCGGGACGCTTCGGAGTCTCTCCCTTTGAACGTACAAGCAACACCCATTCGTCACGAGAATAGTAATGGTAGGGTACCTTCCCAGTCAGAACCTGTCGACCATTCAATTGCATCGTCACACAGGAGAGAATGGGGCATCGGTGTGACGAACCTGTAGCATGATTCCGCCGAACGAGTAGATGTCGCTTCCCGGCGTCGGAATAACCTGGGGGAGGTTCTCTTCGTCTTCAGGCAGCTCAAGGTCGAGTAACTCGGTAGCTGCCCAGCGTAGCGTTCCTCTTCTCGTAAAGGATGTCACAAAGGTTGGTCCTCCCAACGCTGTCAACAATGTCGATAGACCGGCATCAGCGATACATGCTCTCCCATTGGCGCGAATGAGCACGTTTGACTGCATATTCGACGACTAAATATGTAAGAGACCAAGCCAAATGAAATCACGTACGCCTGAGAGGTCGCCATGCACAACGGACTGCGAATGCACTATGAGGCACGAGATGTTAGGTGGGTGTTTTCAAGCCATGGTTAATCCATTGATTCTTACGGTATTGTAGACCCATCGCAATATCATGAACCTGCAAGGTCAGTATCAGATCTACGCCGTATAACAGAGTTGAAGTGGATGTTTACCAAAGCAAGCCTTTTTCCCGTGGACAGACTGTCGCGCTGACGTTCCAGATAGGACGTTAATGGACCATTTTCAAGCCAAGGGAAAACCATAGCAGGAAACCGCCCGAAGTCCAATATAGTTCCGCAGAGTGGTAAGACATTGATGTGTTCGAGGTTCGCCCACACTTTGATCTCCTGATGGAGTCTCTACATGGCATGTTAGACTAGGGAAAGCGGTGAAGAAATTGGATGACATTGACCTGGATTTTCTGCTCGTCATTACCATCATCGGTAGAGTACGTCCTGATCGCCTTCACGGCAACCTGGGCGTACCGTCAGTCAGATGGCTTCAGAGTAATCAACAAAAAATGCACATCAATAGACCTCCCGCTCACGCGCAGGGTGCGCTTATAGATGTCTCCATGACTGCCAGATGCAATCGGTTCTTCACCCTCTCGCGTAGCATAACCGGTGAGGTCGTTGGAGAAGATGGAACGACTACCATACGAGTGAGCTTTCGCTGATCCACTTTATCGACTCCACGGCTCACATGTTATCGAGGGACCATGCAGTGTCCTGTGGCGGTTGTTCTGGATTCTCCACCACGCCCCTCCCCAAGTTCACCTTGCTGGGAATTCGAGATCGACCCAATTGCTGGGTTGCGATGGCAGCGGAGCTCACATCGGGAGAGCACGGTCTCGATGACGACCCATGGGGCTGTCTCCACAAGGCTACGTCCACTTCCTCTGAGTCGACAACCTCTGTCGGGTGCTTGCCCTCATTGTCATCCATAATGCTTTGTAGCTCTTGCGCTTCTCGGAGGGGGGGCTGTACGTGTGGCGCCATGCGCGTCAGACCCAGTGCAATTTCAGAAGCTTCAGGGTGTACACACCGAAGAGACACGTTTCAAATTACCATCCGCTTGGTGGACCTGTGGGAGGCGAATGCCGGGAGGACGTGTCGAAACGTGAAATCTCAGAGCGGGTGGCTGTTGACCACATACATGAGTTAACAATGATTGGGTAGACATGAACCCGGGGACATACTGCACGCGTGGCCCCGAGGGTTGAAGGAATGGAGCCTTTTACACTCCAAATGCGGACCTCCTTATTGTATCCCGCGAGATGGATATCACCGGGTGGAATTGCAACGGAATCGACCTGGTCATCGTGCTGCAGGTTGGGCGGGATCCGGGTGTATGTTGTCGCATCCCAAACACGAACACATGAACCGGACACGATGAATTTGGCATTGAGTGACACTGCGATGAGGGGGCGTTTACGTTCTCCGAGTAGCAAGCCAGTCAGGGAGTCGAAGATGTACCCGTCCGGGGGTGAGAGTGTGACAAGTTTGCCGGAGTGGTTCCACGTCCGTACGTCACGGGGGTCGCAGCCGACAATCCTGCCCCTATTCGGAGCAAAGCCGAGGGAGTGAGAACCTGCCCATACACCATGGTCTGAACCACTCGCCACCCCCCTCAAGTCCACTGGGCCCGAGCACAACGAGCACAACGAGCACACCTGCACATTCAACTCGACGACCTTTCCGTCGGTTTTTGCATTCCAGATCGCGAGCGTGTTTCCCTGTGCGGTGGCAATCCACTGGCCATCACTTGATGCAGCGACCGCATACACCCGACCTCCATCCTCAATCAGTGTCCCCACCTGACAACCATTTTCTAGCTTCCATGCTGGAACACTCTCGTCGTCGGGGCCACCGATCGACCGCTTGCCAGAGTCGGAGAGAAACGCGACCGAGTGTATCTGCGGGGCATCGCGATCTCCAGACAACACCGATGGAGGCATTAGGAGCCCTTGTGCGCCCCAGGTCGCATTCACCGCATTGGCATTGAGCGGCGACATGGCTGCCTACAACCCGGTATCGCGAAACGCAGAAGATGGGGGGTCGACGAGTCAGCGAGAGAGTGGGCCTCAGGACCTTATACAGGCATTCTACAGGCACATCGCACCCCTCCCCCACACAGCAAGCCACACAGCTTCCTAGGCTCCTCGTGACTTGCAGACGTCTGGTTAACGTCACTTCCCAATCGAAAGGGAAGAGTGCTAATTCAATCAAGGTATAGTGGACCAGATTCAACTCGTGCATGACGTCGTGTCAACGTGTGCTAGTGCCACAACCACGACATACCAGCAAGACACCATGGGATGTTTGCCCTCTTGGCATTTGGTGCATGCGTCCTCTGAGTTGTATGCGGTGGTTGCGCGGACGAGCGGCCGATATGCCTGAGGTCGCCGTCGAAGATAGTTACAAAGTCAAGTAGAATTCCTTCATCTCCTACGCTCAGCTACTCATTAATGCCGCACACCATATAGCCCAGCGTTGGTTCGGAGTAAAGGCGGAACCGAACGGCTGGTGGATTGACTCGAGAAAAGCACGCGTCGTCGAGCTTCGATGCTACATATACTTATAGAGAGTGCTTGCCACGAGGCATCCAGCTCGTGGCGTCAACGGGTACCTATCGAAGAACGCCTCGCCGCACCGGTGCAGCAGTAAACTTTCACTGCTTCGCGTTCACAACCTGATCAAGCAATCAAGGGCATGCAGAGTAACAGAGATGTCCTATATGCTCGAATCTGTTGGCGAACTGTGCGCCGAAATAAGTCAAATGTATGTACGTATACCTAGTCCGAAAATTTGGTTAAAACATCGACATGATCTATGATATGTACAGCACGTGCAACGTAATGAAACCGTCCTGTGTGCAAAGGTTTGTGACGTCCTGTGCGTCAAAGTAGCGATACCTGACAGACACCTGGCCTGTAAAACTGGCTAACAAGAGCCGACCTGACCCTCACCAGTTTCTATCGTCCAAAGGAATGTACCTGCAATTCCCCGCATCCACAAATACCCGCCTTCGCAAAACAACAAATTAGTGGATTCTAGTGAATTCAATGATCTCGTCGGAGGAGGGGCGCGACTCGACGGAGGCCCAGCACCGTTCAATGAATGCCCACTGGCGATCAGTGACCAGGTGTTGATCAGGGCGTTTTGGAATCTGACCTCTTGAACGCGCAAGGAACACCGATTCGTCACGGGAATAGTAATGGTAGGGCACCTTCCTTGTCAGAACCTGGAGCATGATCCCACCAAATGAGTAGATGTCACTTCCTGGCGTCGGAACAACCTGGGGTAGGTTCTCTTCGTCTTCAGGTAGCTGGAGGTAGAGCAGCTCAGTAGCTGCCCAGCGCACTGTACCTCTTGCCCAGAAGGATGTTATAGAGGTCGGTCCTCCCAGTGCTGTCAACAACGACGATAGACCAGCATCAGCGATACATGCTCTCCCATCGGCGCGAATGAGCACGTTTGACTGCATATTTGACGAGTGAGTATGCATGAGATCAAGACAAATGAAATCACTCACGCCTGAGAGATCGCCATGCACAACGGACTGGGAATGTACTACGAGGTACGAGGTATTACATGAGCACCAGCATGGCCACGATTTAAGCATTGGTTCTCACAATACTGTAGACCCATGGCAACATCGTGAGCCTACAAGGTCGATGTCAGACCCAAGCCTGATAGTCAAGTTGCAATGAATGCCTACCAGAGAAAGTCTTTCCTCCATGGTCAGGGTATCGCCTCGTTCCAGATAAGGCGTCAATGAACCATCTTCAAGCCACATGCAGATCACAGCAGGAAACCGCCCGAAGCCCATCGTCGTCCCGAAGAGCGGTAAGATGTTGCTGTGTTCGAGGTTCAGCCACACTTCGATCTCCTGACGAAATATCTGCAATTTGTCAGACAAGGAAAGATGGCGAAGAGTTGCATGATATGGACTTCTTGTTTCAGGGCATGATCACTACCATCACCGGGGTACGTCCTGATCGCTTTCACAGCAACCGTTACCTAGGTGCACCGTCAGTTCAGAAGGCTGTAACAAGATGAGCACCCCCACATTATTAGTCCCGCCCACACAAACCATGCATTTATAGGTGTCGTAGCTGCTGTATGCGATTGGGTCTTCAACCCCTCGTATAACATAGCTAGTGAGGTCGCTAGGCAGCGAACGACTATCAAACGAGTGAGTGCGTGAGTTGTTTAGTTTCTTTAGCACGGCTTACATGTCCTGGAGATCATGTGTAGTGTCCACGATCTCAACCAGCTCATCTTTGATAAATTTAACGATCTCCTCGTCGGATGGACGCCAGCTGGGCGAGGCCCAGCACGTCTGAATGAGGGTCCATTGGGTGTCAGTGACCAGTTTTCCACTGGGTCGTTTCGGGGTCTCCTTGCGCGAAAGCGCAAGCAGCACCGGTTCGTCACGAGGATAGTAATGGTAGGGCACTTTCCCTGTCAGGACCTGCCAATCATTCAGATACGGGGGGAAAACCGTGTGGCAGGGTAACGGACCAATAACATTATTCCGCCGAATGAGTACATGTCACTTTCTGGCGTCGGAACAACCTTGGGCGGATTGTCGTCGTTTACCGGGATCTCAAAGTTGAGTAGCTCAGGAGCTGCCCAGCGCAAAGTTCCTCTTGCCTGGAAAGATGTCGCAAAGGTTGATCCTCCCAATGCTGTCAACAATGTCGATAAACCGAAATCAGCGATACACGCTCTCCCGTCCCCATGAATGAGCACGTTCGACTGCATGGTGGATGTGTCAATGTGCGAGAGATCAATGGGATTTGTCCACGTACGCCCGAGAGATCGCCATGCACAACCGACTGGGAATGCACTATGAGGGTATCTCGCTTCAGCACCGGGATAGACTGATGCATTTATGGGCTACTTACAGTACTGTAAGCCAGCGGCAATATCACCAAGCTGAGATGTCATATCAGGTTTACGCTTAATGGCAAAGTTGCAGCAAGTGCATACCAGAACAAGCCTCTGTCCCGTCGTCAGGCTATGATCCCAGCGTTCCAAGTAAGACAACAATGTGCCGTCTTCGAGCCACGGACAGACCATGGCGGGAAATCGTCCGAAGCCCATGGTCGTCCCGAAGAGTGGCAAGACGTTGATATGGTCGAGGTTAAGCCACACCCTGATCTCACGACGGAGCCTCTGCATAGCTTGTTGGACTGGGAAAGACAGTGAAGACATTGCGTGATTGCTAACCTTTTGTTTATGTGCATGATCATCGTCATTGGCAGAGTACGTCCTGATCGCTTTCACGGCGACCTAGAGGGTGTGTTTACTCAGATGTCTTCAAAGTGATAGAACGACGCGCCTCAATATACTTTGCGCCCACACGCAACGTGCCTCTGTAGATGTCCCCGTAGCTGCCGGATGTGATTGGGTCTTCACCTCCTCGCCCAACATGGCCAGTAAGGTCGGTGGGAAACCTGGAACGACTACCAATCGAGTGAGTTCGTGGGCTATCCAACTTCTTTCACACCACAGCTTACATATCCTTGAGATTCCATGCAGTGTCCAGCGTCCGTTGTTCGGGAGCGGTGGAATTCTCCACCGCTCCGTTACCTTTGCTCTCACTATTGCCATCCGTAATAGAAATCTGTAACATTAGAAGCGCGAAGCAGTTTGGGAGGATAATTCATACATCACGAGCAAACAAAGGAGGTACTCACAGACGGACGGGGATCACTTCCTTTACCATCTTCATTAACGATCTTCGGAGGCACGGGAGGTGGCTGTGACATGATAGGGTTTGTTCGCTGCCGTGGCAACCTTAAAATGGTGACGTACCTCAGGCTCCGAGCAGTGCACTTCTGCAGAGGTGACCTCTTTTTGTGCAGGCTGTTAAACGCGGAGCCAGAATCAGACCCGGTTTTTTGGATACCGTGGGGAACAACTCACTTCGGAGACGTTTCGACGCGTCTGCAAGGTCGTGTTCGCTTCCTCTGAGTGATCCTTCTGTATCGGATGCTTGTCGTTGTCAACATGTTTAATACTGTCTTGCGCTTCTCGGAGGGGAGGCTACAGTGTCGACATGGTTGTCAGAGCCAGAGAAATTTCAAAAGATTCAGAGCAGGCATACATAGGACACTGGTTTCAAAGCATTGTTTTCCTGATGGAAATGTCTGTGTAGTGGATGTGTCGACACCTGCAAACGGGGAACTGGTGGCTGTGGGTAGTGTCCACGAGTTGATAATAGTTGGGTATATGGTTGGAATCCCGGGGACGTACTGCATTATTGGATGTCGTTGGCACGTTCTTCAAGTCGAGGAGGGTTGGGGAAACGATCCCTTTGAAGTTCCAGAAGCGAACTTCGTTGTCCATGACCCCAACTGCGAGATTGCTGCTATCAGGCGAGATCGCGACAGAGTTGACATCGTTGCAGTGCTGAACGGTGGTGGCAATTTCTTTGTATGTCCTCACGTCCCAGAGACGGACCTTGTCACGCCACGAGCCCGACGCGATGAACTCGGTATTGGGTGAAACTAGGATGGAATGGACGAGTTGGCGGCTGTGGCCCTCCCATTGTGCAAGTAGCGCGCCAGTCTGGGGATTGAAGACTTTGATGAAGCCGTCGGTGCACCCAACGACGAGTCGCTGACCGTCGCTGGGTGCCCATGCGAGTGAAGTTGCCTTCGCATGGATTGCGATGACAAGGTGACCATAGTAGCTGTTGTGGATGCGTATGTCACGACTGTCACAACTGGCGATCTCGTCGTCATTCGGAGAGAAACGCGCACACCCAACCGAGTAGGCGTGTCCGCTGAGAGGGCCTATGAGTGGCTTCCCCGTCTTTGCGCTCCATACGACAACCGTTTTGTCACAGGACCCGCTCAAAAGCCTCGTCGAGTCTGAGGAGAACGCCAACGAGCGGATCGAGTCCTTGTGCCCCTTCAATGTGGCCGCCTTTGCCTCCGTCGCTGCATTCCAAATCGTAATCGTCGTTTTCTCCCCTCCAGCTGCTATCCACTGTCCATCACTTGACACAGCAAGTGCGGCCACCCGACCTCCCTCGTTCATTGCTGACCTCACCTGATGACCCTCTTTCGCCCTCCACACTCGAACACACCCGTCGTAGGAACCACTAATCGCATTTCCATCCGGTAGAAACGCGACCGAGCTCCATATCGTATTCGTCTGACCAGCTGGCGTCGATGACCGCACTGCGGGCACGCTGCTGCGGTGGAACGAATGCCTCGACGCCATGTCCAACGGCGACATGATATTTAGGATAGCGACAGCTGGCGAAGGTATGTTACAAGATTTTCTGTGGTACGCCGTCTTCGTCTCTTATATCATCTTTGTGCTCTCACAGCAACCTGAACAGCCTTTTTAATTTGGTCATTTCCAAGGAATTACTCGCCGTAAGCAAGCCAAGGCTGAGTTCTCGAGGTATGGCGGTGCCGATCTACAAATGCGAGCTATTATGTTGTTGGGGGTTGACGTACCCGAGTTGTACTAGGTCGTCACCAGATTTACGTCACCAGTGTAAGTGGGTGGCTGCTCTTTTTCGAAGTCCTTGGTCTTCTGTCTTACAACAGTAGGAAAGGTCCACCCTTGCGTCGCTTGAATTATTCCCTGCCGAACCTCCTACAATCCCGGTCCACTTTTCGCCAGTACAGTAAGTGGGACCCGTGAACGGGCGGGTTACAAATGCGACGCTTCATACCTTTCGTAAGTGTTAGTCTGATTTATGCTACTGATGCGGTCGGCCTATTCTAGGTCGCGTGTGTTTACCTTCACAGACCCCGAATCACCCAAGCAGTCGAAACTGACCGCCCCTGCTGCGTGCGGATGCTTATTTTTTTTTACAGAGGATATATTCATGCCTGAAGACCTGTACCATGCCAATGGTGTAGCAGGATTCCCTGCCAGTGTGGACGACGAACAACATTATGTAACGTGCAGTCCCACCAGGGTTTGCGTTCGAAAACACCATTTGGGCTGGAATTCCCCCATTCCACACACGACAGTTGATGCATTGGCAGGGGGACAAACCGTGGGTGCCAAACTCAATCACGATTCAAGGCTTGAGTGGATCGGCTCGGGAAAAGTTGCCCTGCGTGTAGCATATACTTGCCATCAGCGTGAGGAAATGGTGAGAAGAATAGAAAGCAGACGGAGAAAACACGTACGTCGCTCGCTGGTTGTCATGCCCCATATAACGACTGTGCTATGGCATGATCTACTAACGATGTTTGCGGAATCCGGGAAACAATCCAAGCGCCCTTCCAACTCGACGACGTTTTCATACGAGGTTGCGTTCCAAATGCTGATCAAGCGCACCACTTCAACTTGACATCGGGTGCCTGAGGAAGCGAATCCTCCGAAGCACATTGATGTTTGGATTACGTGCTAGAAGTGAGGTAACACGATCTCGACCAGCTCATGCCTAGCAAACTCAACGATCTCCTCGTCGGGTGGACGCGACTCGGCAGAAGCCCAGCACCGCTCAATAAAGGTCCATCGAGCGTCAGTGACCAGCTCTCCACCGGGTCGTTTCGGGGTCTCCCCTCTTGAAACTGCATGCACCACCTGAGCTTCACGCCAATAGTAATGGTAGGGCACTTTCCCGCTCAGAACCTGTTGATCATTCAGACACGAGGGAAACCCATGTGTTAAAGTGACGAACCTGCAACATTATCCCGCCAAACGAGTACACGTCGCTTTCCGGGGTCGGAACAACTTTGGGTGGATTGTCATCGTTTTCAAGGATCTCAAGGTCGAGTAACTCAGGAGCTGCCCAGCGCAAAGTTCCTCTTGCCTGAAAGGATGTCGCAAAGGTTGATCCTCCAAGTTCTGTCAATAAGGTTGACAGACCGAAATCAGCGATACACGCCCTCCCATTGCCATGAATAAGCACGTTCGACTGCATAGTGAATGCGTCAGTATGTAAGAGACTGGTGAAAATTGTCTACGTACGCCCGAGAGATCTCCATGCACAACGGACCGGGAATGCACTATGAGGCATGATATTTCACTGTAGTGATGACATAGCCATGATAGATGACTTACAGTACTGTAAGCCAGCAGCAATATCACCGAGCTACAGTGCCAACGTCAAATTCATGCTCGATAGCAAAGTTGCAACGAATACATACCAGAACAAGCCTCTGTCCCACCGTCAGGCTATCGTCCCAGCGTTCCAGGTATGAGGATAATGTGCCGTCTTTGAGCCATGGACAAACCATGGCGGGAAATCGTCCGAAGCCCATGGTCGTCCCAAAGAGTGGTAAGACGTTGATGTGCTTGAGGTTCAGCCATACTCTTATCTCACGACGGAGCCTCTGGACAGCTTGTTGGACTAGGAAGGACGGTGAAGCTATCGCATGGTCGCTGACCTTCTTTTTATGTGCATGATCATCGTCATCGGCAGAGTACGTCCTGATCGCTTTCACGGCGACCTAGAGGGTGCGTCAGTTGGGATGCTTTCAAAAATGATAAAACAACGCGCTTCAATAGACCTTGCGCTCACACGCAGCGTGCCTCTGTAGATATCCCCGTAGCTTCCGGATGCAAATGGGTCTTCACCCTCTCGCACGACAGAACCAGTGAGATCGTTGGAAAACCTGGAACGACTATCGTGCAAATAAGTTCGTGTGCTATTCAACTTGATTGACATCACGACTTACATGTGGTCAAGATTCCATGCAGTAGCCTGTGTCGTGTGTTCGAGAGTAGAAGCCTTCACTTTGACACTTCTAACCCTCGTTTTAATCTTCGGGAGGGAAGGAGGCTATTGTATCGTGAGGGTCGGTGGGGTCTTTGATGCTACCTGAATGGGATGGTGACGTACATCTGATGAGTGTCCTTCTACAGAGGACGCAGCTCCTTCTTGTACAAGCTGCGGAAATGCGAATGCGAAGTCAGAGCCTGTCGGGTGAATTGCCATGAGAGAGAACCTGCATCGAGAGGGTTTGGTTTGGTTGATGAACTGCCGGGTGGCCTCTGCATGGCAGGTTTCACTCCAAATGAGAGGCGTCTCCCATCGGTGCTCTTAACGGTTGTCGATAAGAGTGTGACAACAAAAACGGCGAATCGAAACTCACATCTGCTGGCTGTGGAACGAGATTAATGAGTTGACGAAAAAGTGGGGACGAGGGGACGAACTGCATTGCTCGACGTTGTAGGCGCGTTCTCGAGGAGGGACTGAGGAATAAAGCCTTTCAGGCTCCATATACGAGCCTTTCCGCCGAGTCCCCCACTCAGGAGATGGCTTCCATCAGGTGAGATTGCGACGGAATGTACAGCGGCGTCATGTTGAAGGACAGGACCTATTTGTTGTCGCGTTGTCGTGTCCCAGAGACGGACTGTGTGGTCGGGGGAGCCAGATGCAATGAATTTTCCGTTCGGTGAGACAGCGATGGAGCGAATGATGTTGCTGTGGGCTTTCCATTCGGCAAGCAGCGAGCCAGTTGATGAATCGAATTGTTTTATGGAACCGTCGTAGCACCCAGTGATGAGTAGACCATTGAGCGTCCATGCGAGCGAAATTGCTTTGACTTTTACAGGGGGAATGACCAGTTCACCGAAGAAAGGCTGACTGGCACGAGGAAATTGATGAGCCTTAGGGCTGTGGCTGTTCCAGATGCGAACATCACGACTGTCACAGCTGGCGATCTCGTCGCCTTGGGCAGAAAAGCTGGCGCAGAAAACCCAGCCAGCGTGTCCTGTGAGCGGCCCTACGAGTAGTTCCCCGGTCGTCGTGCTCCATACGACCACCGATCCGTCACGCGATCCGCTGGCGAGTCTCGCCGAGTCCACGGAGAATCCCAACGTCCACACCGAACTCGAGTGGCTCTCCCACTCGACCACCTTGTCGTGTGTCCTTGCGTTCCAAATTATTATCTTCGCGTCTTCCCCTGCTGTGGCTATCCATTGTCCATCACTCGAAATAGCCACTGCGAACACCCAACCTCCCTGGTTCATCACTTTCCCCACACCACGACCATCTTGTACCCTCCAGGCTCGAACACTGCCATCCTCGGAGCCGCTGATCACCCGCTCGCCATCGGGAAAACATGCAACTGACCATATCGAATCCTTGTGTCCAAGTAACACCAACGGCGGTATTGGGAACCCTCTAATGCGCCAGTACGCATTCCTAGCGTTGTCGAAAAGCGGCGACATATCTGTATACGGGTTGGTGTTAGGAAAAGGGAACGTCGATGAGTTCCAGGGAGTTTTTCACGTCCTCCTGTGGTACGTCGTACGTTTTCTTATTTAACGCTTTGTCGAAGCTGCTGTGTTTGATGATCATCCACAGCCAACCGCACAGCCTCACTTCGTGATTTAGGCGCCCATTCGAGGTCGTGCTGCCATGGCACAGTATGCATATCACCCACCTGTCGCTCAACAAAGTCAAGTTGATCAAGAAGTTGATCGAGGTAGTGGACACCACGGAGTCGTGCAAAATGCCATCCCCGAGGTCGTCGATGATCGATAGCCGCGTACATATGTCAGCATATGCTAGTACGGCGTGCCATTGGAGGCGGACCGTGTCGTTCTATTTCCAAGATAGGCACAACATCGAGCTTGCGCATTCTCCGCATATCGATGTGAGATGTATATTCACACACCGTCGCGTGCACTCGCCCATGTCCGGTTGTCTCCGTGATCACCATCAACAAAAGGCTTTGTTATCTATTTAGGACTTGTGGATACGCTTTTGGCTCATAGTACACCACGTCGCCTTCCTATTTCGCCACCCTGCCAAAGATGCCATGCAAGCGAAAATGTGGTGCGCCATGTTGGCAAGTAATCCCTTTGCCAACGCTCTGCTTTCCTCTGTCCTTCATGTCAGACAAGGAAACGTCGACGAGTCCCTTGTGTTCTAGTGCGAGAAATGAGACAGCGTACCTTTGATGGTCTGACCTCCAGCCCCAAGGTCTCCTCCAGCTTCCTGCCCCCGCAGCGTGATGGTACCAATAGCAAGCGATGAGGATGCCAAGTGATCACGATGACTAAGGTACACAACGTCTGGGAGTATCCAGCTGGCACACGAGATAACATAGGAATGAACATCACCAAGGGGACTGGCCCTAGGCCCTCCACATCGCCAACCCGGGTACTGACGAGAACATGCTATCACAAGCTCCAAGGTCAGTTGTGTCACGTCAGGTTGGCACACATAAGCGCTGTGAGTGTTGGTTCGGAGGTTCCGTTTGCTAACCAATATGTGCACATTTTCTTCCCTCTTTTGCGCAAAATCTGATAGGTTGGCGTTTCTTAATCATTAAGCTGCAATGGCCACCAACTACACTATGGTCCGATAATGGACATACATAAATTCTAACTTGGCGTGGGTCCGCAAGCCATACATAACAATCCCACATCTCTCAACTGGTGTCTTACAAGGAGTTTATCATGAGAGGTTAGGGCAGTTTCTCACTGCTTTGCACGACGGCGAACAAAGTAACCAGACGATGACTTTGCAGAAACGATATAGGTTTGTTTGCAGTAAGCATGGGCCAGTGCTCCTTTCGAACGTGATCTGCGTCAGATGACTTACACCTGGTACAAAGCCTCAAGTAGGTCTGCTATTATGGACAATCAGAAGGCTGGTTTGGCGATCTAGAAGCAACATGTCCGACTTGTTGCTATGAGGAACAAAGTTGAAGCAGGCTGCATAAGGAAGCCTTCAGACATGCAAACAAGAGTCCCCTCCGTTGTCAGCTAGATTGCCAGACGTCGACAAGAAACAAGTCAACGGAACCCCGACTGTGACTCGAACGCCATCACGAAACAGTGATGGCAAAGCTCACTGGACAACTGCACTTGGTCGTATGTTGCCACACCTCTGAATCTCAACATCGGGCCCATTGCCACGACGAAGCTTTCCCCATGCAAAGCTGCAGTTAGGACCATACCAAGCCCGTGGTCACATCATGGTTCTCATAGGTTCGTGACATTGGAGTTGTGAGATGCACCACATGCAGCAGGCAAACGTGCGTTCTCCGAATTTCAAGATGTTCGATGAACAGGGCCACAGTACAGAGCGCTTGTATGTCGGGGCAGTCCTATAAAGTGGTGGGAAGGCAGCGCAGAGTTTGTTTCCTCAAGCCCTTGAATCATGTTCTGCCTTGCCACTACCCTCGCCTTGGCTAATACTGTTGTTGCTGTTTCGCCTTCAAGCGATTGCCAAGACCACATCAAAAACGCCGTCGTGCCCGTCCAGGGGAATCGGTGGGTTACCCTTGTCAGTACCTACACATCGAACACCAACTTACTGACATATCCCCGTCAGCTCGTTCGATTTGCTCTTCGGCGATCTTTCATACTGCGGGGATATTGACAACATTCGCAACTTGCACAACAACCAATACCGCAACCAGGTACGCCGAAGCGTATAGTAACAAGCTATGTCTCATGGATTAATGGCCCTCCACCTGGATCTGTGCTCAGCCTACTGCTGGAAGTGTCTCCCCTGACGATTTAAACCATGGTCTTACTGGCGTCACCTGCGAAAATTTCTCTATGTACCATCCAGATGAAACCATTCCTCCCTCTCAAGTGCCACTGGCAGAAACCATGGTAGGTCTCGTTAGAGAACACAATTTGACCTACAAACCTAGAACTTGACACATGCTTCTGAGGTCATCAATTACATTCCCGAAGAGATGATTCCTATCTTGTGCACCCTTGCTGAGAACTACGTTCTTTTCGGCCGATGGTTCTGTGATGTCCCCGGCACCACCAACCCCAATCGGTGCGTCTGTCGTCCATACTGTCCAAGGCATCATACTGACGGGATCACGCAGGGCCTACATGACCTCTGGTGCTTGTTACGGCCATGGAAGAAACCAAGATGCTTTCAGCATATTTGGTCTCCCTCAATGCTTAATCTTCCAGAAGCTCGATGAGAACAAAGTTACCTGGACCAACTACTACAACTCTAGCTTCAACCCTGATGCTGAGCTCTAGACCTGGACCAACACGAGCGGTAGGGCGGCCACCAACGTCAAGCGCGCTGGGACTCTTCCTCAGTTCACCTATATCAATCCTGAGATATGTTTTGTGTCGCTTGCCTCACCGCTTCTGTGAACCTTACTTTTGCCATACGATTCCATGCACTCTCCCACTCCTATCAACATGGGTGAGACCTGGACAAAGAGCATCTACGAGGCCCTACACGGCTCCCCGCAGTGGGAGAATACCCTTTTCCTCCTCACCTTCGATGAACACGGTGTACGTATTGCTTGTTCGTATCACCTTGGTGCAGAAACCAAAATCTAAACAGGGTTTCGTTGACCACGCCCCCTTCTCATCAGTGTCCCCTCCGATGGCTTGACTTGTACCGAGCTCGCCCAGGACGGCTAGAACTACACGTTCAACTTTGATCGCCTCAGTGTCCGTTACGTCCCGCCGTCCTCCCTCTAATCCTACGACACACTCTGATGCTTGACTCACCACAGCGTTCCCACCTCATCTCGCCTTGGGTCAAAAAGGGCGCACTCGAGACCATGGGCGAGAACGGCTTGCTAAAGAAATACAGCCACTCCTCCCTCGCAGGCTTCGCCTCCAAGGTACACGTGGATTTTCATTGCGTACGTTCCGACGTCGTCACTCATGGCAATTTTTTTGTAGTTGTGGGACCTCAACGGCGGTGTGCCATTCTCGGCCCGGGTTGGGTCCGCAGCTACCTTTGAGCACCTCGTTACTAACCACTTCCGCGACGACACGCGTGCGACGCTTCCTGATCCATGGGGATACTAAAAGATGAATGGACAGTGGACACCGTCGATAGTGGACAAATATGGTTTCGCTACTGGTTGTTGAGTCGGACAAATAAACGCGTTTTTATACACGAGTATTTTAAGTTGACATGCAGTTGTTCGATGATGATCGGTTTTCGATCATCGTCGTTTCGCCGCAGTATGAGGTCGATCAACAAATCTTGTGCGGATGGGAGCTGGTGTCTATCATGTTGGAACTGGGTGTTGGGACCGGAGAACCTGGGTGTGGGGATTCTGGAATCGCTGTAAGCACGACCCACGAAGTACTCCTTCCAGGAGCTTCATATTTTTCCACTGTTCCATGGCCGATAGAGGGGGTGGGCTGCTGCACAACCGTGTATAATGCCGGAGTCAGGGCGGGGTGGTTCATAGGGGGAGCGAGGTCCACTATCATCCGTCACGCATCATCGTCGGCGAGGTTGTTATTGGCTCTATCGCTCGATGCAAAATAAGACCAATTCTATCGGGGTAAAATTGTTCTTTTTCACGAGTTCGATATATTTCCGGTGAAAGGCACAGATCCTGCAGGCTTGAAGGAACGATCGTCCTAGGAACAGCTCATTTCATTCACAGAACTTATACTTGACGGGGTGTCGTGTTTCCAGCGTGTGCCGCTAGCTGGATCGCCTCGGGCTCGCAACGGGAGTGGCCCTATTAGGTACAAAGTTTGGTAGTACGAGCTAGAAAGATATCGCAGGACACGACAATGTTGCACCTTGGGAACGTACTTACATGTGACACAGATCACGGAGAATTATACCACAAAGGCCGCAAGTCGTTGCGATACGTAACACTCATTGAGATGCTCCCCTTTTGCGTCTCAGTTTCGTAAGACTCGTATCATGATGTGGTTCATACTGTTCCACAATCATGTCGTCCGTTGGAAGGACGCTGGAAGATAGAACTGCTGTGGGCGAAGATAAATGTCAGTAGTCCTTGTGTGACTGACCTGATAAATATAGCCGTTGGTACGTAGCTGCCACACTAAATTGCAAGAAGACCATGACACCTGCAACTGTTTGGGGTGTAAATGACTCGCCCAATAATTGGCCCTTCCTTTCAAGCAAAACAAGGTAAAAGCATATGCGCGTGGCTGGTGAACATACGTATTACTATCGGACCATGGAATGGCCCCAGGAGTCCGGAGAGGTTGAGATACAGGGTCCATCAGAGTAGACGTTCGAGCGTTGTTCTCGTAAAGCAGAGGTGAAAAACATCGTCCAGGGATCGGGGATCATACATGATTAGAAAGGGTGCATAGGTCGGAGGCCAGGTAGTAAAACTCGGCCGCGGTTGGTCCTCACCCATATCTTGGATGGTAATGATGGCGGTCGAGTGGATGATCTTCCTCCTGCTACGAATTACGCCGTTTTAACTCGGACCGCGTGAACAGATGATGAACAAGAGGAAACGTACGCTGAGTAGACGTTGTGATCTCAGAGCTACACATAGTAGTAGTTGTAATTTGGAGCTGGCGTTGGAGGCAATTTGCGTGAATCGTGACACCAACTTGAAATTTGTTGGCACGCTCACCTGTTTCATTCCCCGTTGCTCCATATGTTTTTCTCAGTGAGTGCTACGAAGACATCTACGTCCGCTCCAATCAGGCGACGACCTCAATCCCCCGTCCTCGTGTCAAGATCAAGCAATTTGGATTCCTCCGCACGCCCACAGTATACACCCTTTCAGTGGCCTCATTCTCAATCGCATTCCTTGACGACTTGCAATTCTTCGAAATCATCCTGAAATGAGTCATGGGGCAAGGCTGCGCTGGCCAAAGCGTGCTATGTGGAGTCAACCAAAACCATTCACACGGTGCGCTTGAGGATGACAAGGCAGCTTATCCCCAAGAGCGGATGAGCCTTCTGGCATCTGAGCCTCCTTCGGTGACCCTGCTATGGGTGAGAGAGCTTTGGACGATGTTCACTTCGACCACAGGGTCTCGCTACTCCCGGGTGATTGTCATCAATGCGTCTATGGGGCAAGCGTCGATAGACGATCTGGTCATTCTCATCTAGTACACAGTGAAAACTCAGTCGTGCGTAGTTGGTCCAGACCCGAATCTCGGATGACAATGACCAGTGATGGGGAGCTGGGGCACGAGCTAACAATGCTGCCAGCTAAATATATACGGCCTTGTTAATGCGGCGTGTGGGGCTGTGAGCGTTTTCCATGCGCTCCGAGTTCGCTCTATATCCTTCCCACATTGCAACAGTTCTTCGTCTCGCTGCAACAATGGCAGATTCCAAGGTTACAGGTGCCACTGCAGCAATGTTGTGCACTAAGCTTGACAGTAGGTGACCTTCCCCTCGAGAATCCAGACTCTGAACCCCCATTGGTTCCTACCACTAGGTCTCAAAATCGAACTATCTCTACCCGACGCACGTTACCAGAAGAATGAAAAGGTAATCAAAATCTCGGTCAACGACAAAGTAGAGTGGTCGTACAAATGGAAAAAGACATTTTCGCCCCAGTTGGGCGAGAACCTGTACGTTTGTCACTGTGATCGTCATGATAATCAGCTGAGCATCCGTGGCAGTATTGTACCCCTCTCGTCTACCATTAATATCGTACTCATCGGTAAACGCCACATTCGTGACCACCTGCTAGGAAGTTATTCAGGTCGCATCATCGACTTCCTCCTCGACGAAAGTATGTTTTCCCTGAAAGTGGTCCTTTGGTGTATCTCACCATCGATTAGACAGGCGCCTGACACTTCGAAACGATCAGCATGCAGTATGTGCGACGATCACCATGGGTCTGTCTCCTGTGGCCGATTACCAGCAGGCATTGATGGCTTCTGTTGACGCGAGCCTTGCTCGGCTGGACAATAACCCAAGGTCAGAGGAGGGACTCCACAACGTGGATCAAGGCGTTTCTTCTGTGCAGACCGTGTACTGCACCGTGGAGACGTGCGGGCAATATATCGCACCATTGGGACAGGCTCTCCGGTTGATGAAGAAGTTGAT
>KN825289.1:0-23689 GCA_000827395.1 Paxillus rubicundulus Ve08.2h10 | reverse complement strand
GAGCGGGTGCTGCAACTCCGAGGTCACAGGAAAGCGGAGGTATGAACTCTGGGGTTGCAGGAAAGCGGAGGTATGAACTCCGGGTTGCGGGAAAGCGGAGTTGGTGTTCTGGTTCCGGAGTTCACTGTATTTTGTCAGTAATTAGTGTAGCAGACTGGTCAGTATGTATTTGGGACTGGTTAAATTTCTGTCATTGTCTGGGGTCAACAGACTACCATGGGGAGTACAAGGCAATGCACAAATGCCAGCAGGTGTGCCAAAAGGCCCCTTCCTGCTTGATGACTAATGGGCCTGCACAGTAGAGGCTCTTACCTCCCATTGTTAAAACCCAAATTGCAACCAATCCAGCTTTGGGTAAATGCTGTCTACAGTTGTGCCTGCTGACTAAGCATAACTCCTGAAGTAGGACATTAGATTAGTAGTTGGTATCCTAAACACAATTGGATAGACAAGTGGTAGGGGCAGTGGTGAAGCCCCCTGACAAGAACTGTCATGAGTTCAAAATTGCTGTCAGCCACTTTATTTACTTGCCCCTTTTCACACCATACACATGACCACACTGTGTGGCCCAGCCTCAATCTTGGGAGAGAGGCATCAGATGGGTGAATAAGCAAGTGGATGGCCTGACATGCCCTCTTACATACACAGGTGCATATACTGTGTGGCAAGGCACAAGCAGGCCAGGCCACACAGTGTGGTCACATGTATGGTGTGAAAAGGGGCAAGTAAAGAAAGTGGCTGACAGCAGTTTCGAACTCGTGACAGTTCTTGTCAGGGGGCTTCACCACTGCCCCTACCACTTGTCTATCCAACTGTGTTTAGGATACCAACTACCAATCTAATGTCCTACTTCAGGAGTTATGCTTAGTCAGCAGGCACAACTGCAGACAACATTTACCCAAAGCTGGATTGGTTGCAATTTGGGTTTTAACAATGGGAGGTAGGAGCCTCTACTATGCAAGCCCATTAGTCATCAAGCAGGAAGGGGCCTTTCAGCACACCTGCTGGCATTTGTGCATTGCCTTGCACTCCCCACAGTAGTCCGTACTACCGTGGGACCCTCTTATGTCACCCGATCTGGATTCGCCAACTTGAAGGACACAATTTGACTCAGTCACTTGGAGTCTGGGTTGACCCAAGTTATTCCCTATCCACGTTTCTCGGTAAGGGGTTGAAATCCCCAGTGTGTTAGTACTTCAGACCACCATCGTCGGCCATGCTACTCAACGCATGTGGGAACTCACCCGAACTGTGGCCGTCATCACCACAGAACAGTATTACTACATTGATCACGGTGTACCAGCCGCAAGTTGGGAGGGGGTCGATGCCCTTTCCAAGGACAACAAGGATGTCGAGGGACACGTCGTTCTATGTCTGACATCAGGACGGCGCTTGACCTCGAGCAAAGGCAGTCCTCCCTTTCTCGGTAAGCATCGATCTGATGTACCACACGGTCAATAGCGATGCGGTGGACGTCTTGCACGATTACGATCCTGTGTCCTTTGAGCAACGAGCGAACTGGAACCATACCATTCCGAGTCATAGCCAAGTGGAGCAGGTCTTTTGCCATGGCGTGGAATCATCTTATATGGGTGTTCGGCTGGCTATGCCTCCAGTCCAACACCTAAATGCATGGGCCCAAGGTCGATGCTTATTCGTGTGCCAAGGAGAAATCAGCTTCTCTGTGCAGCGCCATGGAGAAGCCTGGCCATCTCAACTATGCCAACCGGCCCCGCCGTACCACGCGCTTCAGTGAGTTCGTACTATATTCAGAGCTGCCAAGGAAGTTTTGCAAACCGCAAAACCGGAAAGACCAAATAGCGGCCTCTCTGATCACGCAGGCGAGCATCCCCCGACTCTAAACGAAGCGAGGAAATAAATAAATAAGATTCGACGCTTCACACCAAGTAAACGATAGTGTTTCATATTATTCACTAAAGAAAGTAAACGTCCTTGGGCACCGAGTACCCACCATCTCATTTTCAAAACCTAGTTCGACCCGCTACCTTGTCCGTTCGAAAACTTGTGCTCTTTGTACAAGGTGGCGCTGTCCAGCACAGATCCGTTCGCACTCGAGACGAACTCGTGCGTGAGATGGGTCTGATTGTGGAAGGTGAGACGTGACCAGCCGTATGCACTTTATGTCATGAGACAGCTGTGTAAGCTGAAATGATGGGTATAGGACATCAAGTGGACTTACGTGTCAAAGGCCTCGTCGATCCAGTAAGGCAATGGCGTGTGAAGGGTGTCTAGGCCATCATAGTGACCCGCGGCCCCGTTGATGATGTTCCAGGGATACTGGGGATTGTTGAGACCAGCTGGATCGATCGAATCTGAAGAATAAAAGACGGCGCAAAGTGAGTTCGAAGCAAGATAAAGAAAAAGGGGTGCCTGCGCATACATACAATTTGCCATGGGCTTGTTGCGTTCGTAAGCCTGCAACCATGGTGTAAGGGTACGATCGACTAGTAAGTCGGATGAACGTACGTGGACATGACCCTGCATGTAGAGGTCGACGCCATACTTGACCATCAATGGTTCAAAGGCTTGTTGGCACGCCAAGCAGACATTAGACGATGTATTTTTGGCAGCGATGTACCATGGGCGGTGCAGCCCCACGATGACCCATGGGGTCTTTTTGCGATCGATGCTAGCAAGGTCCTTTTCCAACCATTCGTATTGTTCGTTGGGATACCCGAAAGGACCATTGTTACCGCCGGCATCCGAACCGCCGGCTTCATCAGGTGATTGCAGGCCAGTCGGAAGGTCCGTCTCGCTGTCGAGGGAGATGAAGTGAGCAAGACCGTAATCCCAGGAATACCAGAAGTTGCCGTTTCCTCCGGACTCATCGGAGGGCATGCGGAAGTGATGAACTGTGCACGAAGTGATCAGGGAGGTGGCAAGTCGAGGCAACACTGATCAACTGACTGTATCCAGTGAAATTGGTCTGCCCTGGAATGCAGATCGATGTGGTATAGGTGATGTTGTGGACCGAATCGGTTGTCCCACTGATCGTATCCTACATCAGAACAAGGGTCATCAATTACAATACAGACTTACCCGTTGTCACAGTTTGCCTGTTTGTTTGCACGATCAGAAAACTTGCATGAGACTCCAAACGGAAGACTTGCCTCATGGTTTCCGGCACCAACCATGTACGCCTTGGAGCTGGTGAGGGGAGTCATCTGGTCATAGTATTGCTCTAGCAATGAGTTGTAACCATCCATCACGCTCGTCATGTTAGGAATGAGGCTATCGTTGCCAAAATATCCCTGCCAACTTTCCTTGATAAAGTAGTCGGCGTACGCGATATCGCCAAAGTGAGCAATGAACTCATAGGTGCTATGGTATGGTGAGTCACCGAAGAGAGTATAGTCAATTGCGTTACACATACTCCTTGTTCTCTACGAGGCTCTGGATGGTGTTGAGGTCGGTCGGACCTAAGGGGTTCGCAGCACCACCGTACGGTCCGACAGCGGTACTGAGGCCATCCGCTCCCATCAAGCCAAGATCTACCACGACGGCAACAGTGAACGGGGTGTCATCACCGGCCGCACGCGCAGTTGTGAAGGTATCAGTTGGTCTGTAAGCGCATCCAGCACAGTTTCTGCACGGAAGTTGGGAATGAGATCATACAGTATCACATAGTACTCAACTGGTAGGAGGTGCGATACCAGTAAGTGGTATCGGATTCGAGCCCGGTGATCTTTACATGGTTGTCGTACACTCTTGAGGTCGGGTATGTTGTAGAGTTGCCAACTGCTACGCTTGTGAGAGAGGTTGGCGTCTTTCCGTACCAAACTTGAGGGGTGTCCAGTTGTCCGTGTGTGCTCCAGCTGACGGTCATGCCATTCGGACCCGCAAAAGCAAGATGCTGCTGGAGGGGTTCGTAGGGGTTGCATGGGACTGTACCGGGAACATGGACTCCCTTTGACTCTGCGATGCAGGACAGCGAAGAAGTAGGTCCGCTGGTGTTCTGCGCATTAACGAGAAGCGCGGCGCTTACTACGAAGAAGAGCGGTAACATGATGTGCACAGGCTGCACTGAAGAGAAGCAGTTCTGCGCCCTGGGGCTATTAAGGGGGTCAGTAAACGAACGTGCGCCCGACGCTGGGAAAATGTACTGGCAGGCGGGCATGACACTGGCTGCTACCACTGCAAGGGCAAGTTACACCTGGTCCTCAGATGACCAGGTTGGATCTATGCAGGAACTATGCAGGAACAACTCATCAATGCGAGATCATTGTATATAGAGGTGTGGGAAGGATGGACGAACTGAGCCAATAGAAATGCTGGCTACCGTCAGCACAAGACCGCACTCTCCGAAGACAGAGCCTCATACTTTGCTTCTGGAAGTTGACAAGGCAACCAACGAGTCCACTTTTGTTCAGTCTGTCGGCTTCTGTCGGTGTACCAACATCTTGCAAAGATAGCTTGATACTGCCACATGCTTTCATACTACACCAGAAAATAGGCGTTCTAGAACCACGTTCGATCTTTCCCCTGGGGCTGCTTGCGGTTTGGTGTCAGAAGTTGGGTCACCCACATGTTGCAAGCGGGTGGAGCACACTCACAGCAAGTCGGGGGTTGGAGAATGCAACGAACATTCGTGAACAAGTACCGATGGACCATTGGTAGGTTACTACAGTACGGGTTCAATCAGAGCAGAACGAAAGCTGGCCAAGTGCATGATAGTAGTTGGACGCCTGCTGGCAAAGAACCACTAGTGGTATGTCACTTTCCCCCTGGTTTGAAGGGGTGTAGTCAAAATATGCTCTCATTGAAGACGGTCTCACTACGCACCGAGTCAATGGTCCCATTTGCTCTAAATGACAGCCTTGCCAATGGACATGGTTTCAAGTAAGACAGACCCTATATTCATTTTTGTTCCCTATCCACCCTGGACCTCTACGCACTTCACCTTGGCCTCCTTTAGATTACCTCGCTTTCTCCGAACATTCCCATCGACTGCGAAGCATATCACGCCTCCAGGTGAGTTCGTGCATGAACCTAGCTTGTGGGGTTTCGAGCAATCAGCGGTCACATGTGCTGTTGTTCATGAAACACGAAGACATTACGTATCAGTAAATCGCGAATATTGCTGAGATACACGGCGAGTTGATCTTCAAATGAGTCCTACAAAGATGGTATACAGGTTCGCGTCCATGGAATCAAATATGCAACGTCCTACGTCCCGATTTCGCGCCACATTATACAGCGATTTATGATGGTAAATTCAGCTTCATACACCCTCTGCGACAAGCCTCTCCGGGTTCTCAACCCATCCGCGCCACGTCTCCACGAACGCAGCCAGTTCAGCGCCTTCGACGACACGGTGATCAGCGCTCCAGCTTACGTCGACCTTTAGTCTTCTTTCGCCCGGGACGCTATCACGAGTTGCCCCAGGACGATAGAACTCATCACTGACGTCCCACACCCAATCTGCCCTACCAATCGCCACAATCGCGACCCCGCCCCCTGGGACTAAGATCGGGCTGGCACCTTCGCCTTTGCCGATGGCACCCACGTTGGATACGCTAATCGTCCCACCGCGCTTGGGCATCTCTTTCGGAGTGAGCGCACAAGGAACTTGACGGCCCAGATGCGCAAGGTGTGTGATGCGAGATGCAAGGCCATGCATCGACAGCGATTGCACATAGGAGATTGTGGGGGTATAGAGGCCGGTCGGGGTTGACAGAGCGAGAGTGAGATCCGCACTTGGTCGCACAGTCAACGTCGGTTTGGCGCTGGTGCTGGTGCCTGGGGTGATAGAAGCTCGGAAAAGTGGCCACTCCATCATCGAATTCGCAAGCGCTTTCAGAAGGAATGGAAGGTACGTCATCTTTGCAAATTTACCGCTCTCGGGAACAGACGGAGGAGCTGGGGCAGGGTAAAGGGCGGATGGATTGATCATTTGGGATGGGCGTGAACGAGACAGAGTTGAAGATGAAGGTAGATAGTGGGTTGGAATATGGGCGTTGAGCATGGGAAGCAAAGAATTGAAGCGGGTAAGATCAAGGGAAGTGGAATATCTGAGAGATGACCGCGGGTACGTTAGTCAGGTGCCAGCGCATAAACTTTCTGAGGACGCACCCAAAGCGGGGTATCTCGAGACTCTGATGGAACGGGATGGTTCAGCGTAAAGGGTAGACACAACATAACCAATATACGTACCTGTGTCATTGCCTTCCACATCCCATATCGCGTCCGGCCCAACTCGACCACGGCATCCTTGCCCTCAGCCTGGACGGAAACAAATGCTAGTTCGTCGCGCACTAAACCTTGCGCGATGAATGCCTCCACATCTATTTTCTCCACACGCCCATCACGGCCGCTGCCTGGTGCGATTACTGCGATATCGACACCATGTTGACGGGCAAAATGACGAACGGAGGGTATAGCAAGGGAGTTATCTACTCGTGGTAAGGTAGAAGCTGTGCCGTTGGTTGGATCAAGTGGGTGCTTTTTGTGAGACGTAGGGGGTGCTTCACGTAAGACCCCAGTTCCGTTTTGGGCGCTTTCCACGGAAGGACCTTCTGGTTGGCTCTGGGCAGGAAGTTCGGTCGATGTCGTCGTCTCGTTGGCGGGAGATGAAGAATCCGTATCCTCCTCCTCTTCGACTTCGATGAGACAGAGGCCTTCTCCGACTTTCGCAACGTCTCCTTCTTGGACGAGGAGCTGCTTCACGACACCGTCGAAAGGGGACGTAATTTCAACGCTTGCTTTGTCACTCTGAACTTCGCACAGTGGATCGAAGGACTGCACCGGAGTTGTCTCCTTCACAGACCTGTCGTATAAGCCTCTTCAGAAAACTGCCCAGCTCGTCGCCAACGAACGAGAGAAAAGCTGGCCGGAACATGTCCGACCCGACGTACCATTTGATGACCTCGCACTCTGTGATGCCCTCTCCGATGTCAGCGAGTTTGAACGTATGGACTACTTTTCGCGCGGCGAGTCGGGGGTAGAGAACATGGAAATGAGAGCGGAGGCAAGGGCCACGGAAGAGGGTTCGTTGGATGGGACGGACAACTACTACGACCATGATGCGGGGTAATATGAAAGAAGCGAAGGATGAGGTTTAAGTAAGCAGACAAATTGGGAAGTTCGGCTATTCCGGCTACGCTTTAATAAGCGCCCGGATCGAACTCTGGATAATGTCAGATATTGAAGCGTTTCTCAAACAGCTGCTCGTCCAGCGCTTTGAATTCTGTAGATGAGCTGACCGTCGTCCATTCCAGTCTTACGCACTGCCTCACTATCGTGCTATAGTCATCGAGCGAGACAACCTCACGGCGCCCAACTACCCTATCAGCGCCTCCATGTCGGCAGAGAAGACCGAATAACCATGTGGATCTGAGAGGCAGAATGAGTATGTTTTGCGAAACGGCTCTTTCTACTACTCATGTTCATGTCGCAGAAATCTGGTTGTCAGGTGAACACGGCAGTGCCGCCGCAGTGGGCACCTTGACTTGAACCGCATCACGATCAATCTTACCTCAGGCTGAAACGTTGTTGGGACAGCATTCAGTGAAACCCTTCGCGACTCGACAAGATCATCATTCGAACCCATGCTCTACAGGATTCACACAACGAACTGTCTACAACTTGAACTGCGTTGAATAGACATGCCCAATTCATCACCAGCGCCGAGCTGCTGCTGAGACCAGGGCACTCGAACGAAGAGCTGATCAGGAACCCCTCCTGTACATCATACGTTCGAGAGCGCATCTCCACAACGTAACTCACATCGGCGCTTGATGAAACCCGGCGTGTTATGGCAAATGCCGCCACAGGCAACACACAGCTACAGCGGCACAGATATATACATAAATACGTACTGAAATCACGCCCTGCAGCTACGCGCTAGAGTATTTATCAGTTCTCATCCATGAGTCTCACTCGATTACCGTTCACCCTCGCTGCCGCTGTTGCCTTCCATGTCTCAGCGACGCCACCTAAAAAGCCAGACGTCCATGAGAAAGTGACATCGGAGAGGCTCGAGTCCCTCTTGCGCACGTCTACCAGGATCGCAACACTCATCAGGGTGAGCATGAAGCAGTCGATCGACTGGCATCTGATGCATATATATGATTGGCAGGGTATCTATTGGACAGGAACACTTGTCGAGGTCGTGAACACGATCGCGTCCTACATCCAGTCCCCCAACGTCCCACAAATCTGTCCCTTAGGTCTCCCGCTGAACGCACCCACGCCTCAAACACTCAGCACAGCATTCATAGCGGGAAGCGTCCTCGCGGTATCGGGCGGACTGATCCGCTTGATGGCCTATCGTACCCTGGGCCGGTTCTACACGCACGATCTCGGCCTCTGCAGGGGCCACGCACTCATCGCGAACGGTCCATATTCTATCGTTCGTCACCCAGGATATTCTGGGCTCGTCATGTGTACCTTGGGGGTTTTGTCTATCCATTTGAGTAGCGGGTCGTGGGTACGCGAATCTGGGGTGATGGGTTTGACGTACGTACGGGTATTGGTATTGGTGTGGACCGCGGCCGTGGGCGCTATATCGGTGAGCGCTGTGTCAAGGGTCAATGAAGAGGATCGCATGATGCGGGATAGGTTCGGCGCGCAATGGGTAGAGTGGGCTGCGAGGGTCAGGTATAAACTAATCCCTGGTGTCTATTAGCTTGTCTAGCTTGCAAGATAAGGCGTGGGGTGTTGTCTTGGATCTAGGACTCGTAATAATAAACATAGTTAAGAGTCTGTAGCACAGTAGAGCTAACGACGGTCGACACGTAGAATCACATATTCATATTTATTTCTCCATGGCCATGGCGTCGAGAACTCGCAGATGTCAATGAGAAGTGGATACACGATGTGGAAGAGACCCCAGCGGCTGGATGTTTTCGTCGTCACCTTCCATTTGCCTTGTCCGCACACACCTTCGAGCAGTAGTCGTATCTCCCCGTCTTCGGTCTACTTCGACAGTACTGTCGATCAGTCAGTACTACTCCGTGGGCATTACACGACGATGGTGGGGCTTTGAACGCCCTGCGTACCTTGCACATCATGGCAGCTTTGTCGGTACATGTCCGGCTACAATACTTGGAGTGTTGGTGTTTCGGTTTGGTTCGGCAAAACTAGTTACATGAACTGATTCAGACGAGTTTCATGTAACATGTCAAAAGTCTCCATACCTCGCACACACCATGCGACGTTCCGAACGGGTTACCTCGAGGTGCACTGCTCCTGCCAGTGCCATTCCCGTGATTATCATGATCCGGCTGACCTGGCAGTGTACAAAGTCAATTTGAAGTTTTTACGAAGGGACGTTCTAGAGACTGGGCGTTCAAACGTTCAAGGATGATCACTCACGTAATTTGTCATCGCGAAGTCGCATGAGAGCTTTGCCAAGCTCGTTACTCCCAGTACCATCAGCACCGACACCCCAAAACCAGTCCCTTGGAGAATCCTAACGGTGGTGCCTCAGCCCACAGCCTGAACCTGGAGTCGTGACCTGGATTGTTGGAGTCCGATCAGGGCCAACCTACCTCGACCAATTCAGCGTCTCCCGTGTCCAAGAGCTTCTGCTTCAAGTCCGTGTGCTGAGTGAATTTAAGCTCGAGTGCTATTTCCATCTGATGTGAAAACGTGACGAATGGGTTTGTGAGTCGTGAGTCGTATCGTTCCCTGTGTCGAACGATACCTTTTGAATGTGGACCTGGGCCCAATCTGATCTTACATTCCTTTGGTACTTGTGTGCTTTATCAAAAGCTTGCATCGGCTTATCGCCACACGTCCGTATGCGCTCTGCGATCTGAGGATGGGCGTCCAGAAACTTTGTTTCTTCAGTCCTCGGTCATCCAAAGTCGACATCCAGAAGAAAACACACACCTTGAAAGCCTGGAACAGATGTTCACTCGTGGGATACCGTTTCCCTTTGTACAGCACGTCGTGAGGCGAAAAATTCGTGAATTCGTAGTATGGTTTTCCCTTGTCATAGAACGAAATCTTGTGGGGTTTTCTGCGTGGTGTGCTTCTGAGATCAACGGGAGTTGTCAGCTGACAGGTGGACAGGGACCCACGTACCGCCGGTTGTGGGACGATCCCCCACTTGACACGACGACGTGCGTGTCTCCTGCGTCCCAGCACCGAATACACGCAGAAAGCGCAGATGAAACGAGACCCATCTACACAGAAGGTATCGAGCAACCCAGAAGAAAAAGAGAGAGAAAACGAGCGATTCAGCGTTCGTGAAAGGGATGGAGGGGAACTCGCTTGAGGAGTGGCCCGTGCGTCCTTGCGCACGGTGAACGGCGAAACGGAGGTATCATACTTACGCTTACGGCTATCGAGGGAATGAGGCAAACGCGTTGTGTGCACCAGAACAGGTGCTAATGCTAATTAGACTTGGACTTGGACAGCCTTGATGGACACGTTGTTTGTAGGTGGGCTAAATAAGGTAAGGTCTCTCTTGGGGATGTGAGCAGGATGCGATCGCTGCTCCAGCCAGTGCGCAGCACAAAGAAGGTCAATCATATGGTGGCTGTTCTAGAAGGGTGCATCACTGAACATGCATTTCACGACATAGAATTGAACGCAACCCACAGAAAACATGTCGTACTCGTTGCTTTAGAACTGCCTGTGCGGAAATTGCAGGGATGAAGCGAGCAAGGCCAACATTGCATATTTCGCTTTGTATGGAGTGTCCACGCTAAAGTGAGGTAAGCACTATCAAGGCTCATCAGTATTCCAACGGCATTTCTTATCCACGCATAGCAAGTCTGATACCCCACGATCGAAGCGAGGACCGAGAAGCAATTCATGGATGTCAGTTGTAATTATCGCGGAGTGATGCCAGATCTACTACCCAACGAGCACTTTAAGTCAGCAGCTGTGTAGCGAACAGTGAGACGAAGAACTTGGATCTCGTGGTGAACAGCTACGTACCCTTCTCACCCTCTCTCCATCCACTCTGCGATCCTCTCCAACGTCTCTCCAACCTCGGGCTCGTGCCACGGAAATATGAGGTGGTCGTGCAGCGAGTCTCTTGCTTCGTGATACGCGACCTGACCCGGACCCTCTCCTTTTCCCATATCCCTCTCCATCTTCCACCATAGCGACCTGATCGAATCCAACAATGGTTCAGCGCCGCCCGAACATACCAACGTCCTTGGGAAGCCTCCAAAGCGGGCCCCGACACACGCATTCAGTGATGCAGGCGAAACATAAGCGTTTCGTTCTGCAAACCCGAGTCCAAATGGCCCAAGAAACGCACGTTTAGAGTAAGAGACACGCTCGGGGCCACGCAAGCCAACGTAATCGGAGGAGTAGTGTTTTGCGATGGAGGTGTTAGGTCCCTCGTGAGAGACGCTCAGGTCGGCCCATGGGGAAAGAAGGAGAAGACCCCCGGGAAGAGGTGGTAGGCGGAGGTCGGGATGAAAATCTTGGTAATCTCGTAGATACCTAATCAGCGCCAGCGCGAGATTCCCTCCCGCTGAATCGCCTTGGACGATAATGTCCATCGGGTGAAAGCCGAGTGTATTAACGAGGTAGTTGTATCCCGCCACTGCATCTAGCAGGGCAGCAGGGAAGGGATTAGATGGTTTGTATGGTTTTGCAGTCGATAGTCTATATTCGATGGCAAAAGTTCGCGTGACGGATGGGCAATACTTGAGTATGCCACGGGCGATGTTTGCGGTGGGATCCTGTGGGTGAGCTGAGAGCTGAATGTAGCCCCCCCCGTGAAGGCGATAAAGAACCTTGTCACCTGGTTGTGGAGGTGCCCCAGCTAGAAGTGCTTTATCTCTGTCGATCCAATACCCGGGAATTCGTGAACACTGGACGCCTGCTGCTGTTGCCAGAAGCATAATTTCTCCAGTAATGAGATGGGGCGCTGCCTCTACCCAAACGTCCTTGACGCCTGGTCCTGGAACAATAGTACGATGTGTCGGAAAGGTGGTCAACGGCCCAGTCCTGTGGTGTAATATCCGAAATGAGCTATTGCGGCCTAAGGAAGAGTTCCAGGTGTGCGTACTTTTGAGTCATTCGGAATAGGTGCCGAAAGAGCCTGACCAGAACTGAACGCTTGACGGTCCAGGATGACCTGGGGCGCCATGACCGTCGATACGAGACGATAGACCAGTAGGGAAGTCTGAAAAGCACGGTGGTAAAAACCTGGTATGTCATATACAGCCCAAACCAAGGCTGCTCACGTAGCTCGTATACCATGAAAGCTAGAAACGACGGTGTCTCCTGTGGAAAATTAATATGGAAACGGCAGCGTCAAGTTCAAGGCCTGAATGTCTGGACGAGCTGCGGTCACGGGCAGTTCAGAAGAGCTGTGCGACAGACATCATGACATTGATGAGGAAGGGGTGGTACTACGAACGCCATCATTTGTTAATGATTGCCACTGCAAACCAAAATTACCGACTACATGAACGACTTGGTGCCCGAAAACAGATCTTGTTGCACATTCCACAGGGTATCATTACAGCAAAGGTATTTGTATGTCGACACGGGTAATCATGGTTCCCGACAGTCAATCCTAGAATAATAGCGATACATATTCGACCGTGTCCCCGGTGAAGAACCACATGTGATGTCCGCTGATATGGATGCAAGTTGTACATTGTTTTGCATCAAAGGGGCATTTGAAGATGTCCGCGTGTGCGATGTATTGGCGGTGTTGCCAAGGGCACTGTGCTTTAGAGTATTCGTGAGCAGTCGTTCGCGTGGAGTGACGAGGCAACTTACTGCAGAAGCATCGAAGACGATGATCAATACATGCAAGTACTGGTTGGCCAGTTTATGCGGAGACAGGCCGGGCAGGTTCGAAGTTCTTGACGAACTCGACCTGTGGACCGGTCTCTGGGCTGTGAGGGTAGCGTTTGCACTTCTCGACTGTCCTCCAGAGGCGTGCGATCATGCCGAGGGCGTCCTCGCCGCTCTTGGCAGTCTCTGACTCGACAAGCCAGCAGCCAATGACCATGCCGGTCCTGCCAATGCCACCGCGGCAGTGGACGGCAGTGACACGGCCCCGTTTCTCGTTGTCCCGGAGGACATCGAGGATCTGGAACATGAATTCCTTGGACTCGGGCAGGGACCGGTCCTGAATGGGGAATTGGTGGTACTCGATCTCCGTCATGTCGATGCCTTGGGCCCTGACTAGGGACGGAAGATGAGGGGAATAAGGAGAAAGCTCCCCGCATTCTGTGAGATCGATGAATGTACGGACACCGGAAGCAAGAAGCTTGTCGAGCTTCTGACCGGAGACCTCGTAGGGCGACCAAGGGTACTCGCAGGCCAGGAGCTGCGGTGTAGCCCAGTAAGAGTTGGGAATAGGACGCGGACAGTCTGTGCAGATGGGTGCGAGGGAAGAGCGTCGCTGGGGAGTTCCGTAGAGTCCAATGGTGATGGTGGGGATCTGTGCTTGAGTCATGGCAGTTGGGTGGAAGGCAGAGGTCGTTGTGCGGGGTGGGGTGTTGTGGTGACCCCGGATTGATTGTGAGCTTTTAAGTAGTTCGGTGGTTCAAGGTCCTTGTCCCAGCCATGTGGAGGTTGATGTGGCAGGAGGCAAGCACGTAACACCGCCACATTCCAGTGAAACGAGCACATTAAGGGTTACAGCACATCCCTCGCAATGAATTGATCTCTCCGAGATAGCAAGTTCATGTCTAGACCCCCTCACGCCATTTCTCATCAGTCACACAATGTAGGTCGACCGCATCGACCATCTGCTGTGGGCATGCAAGCAGAATTTGAATGGTCGTTATTAACCCTCGGAATGTTAGGGAGGCTCGTGACCTGAGAAACGGGTTGGTATTGGCCAATGGCCATCGGGTTACTTCGGCCATCGTGTAGATGGGGTTTAGGTGGGAACGTTGTTGGGGTAATAGTAATATTCTGGTGCTGCTGACTACAGGCCTGGCTCGCACCGGCACTTGGACCTCCAAGGCTGAGTCTAGTCCTGTCCATGCCAGCAAGTACTGACCCAAAGTTGCAACCCTGTAGTCACCTGCTCGTCCTTCCGGCATCCCGGGCCTTGATTATCAGCCAATGTATCAGATCAACCACGGCCAGACCCCGTACTCAGGGCTTGAACTATACATAAGCTCTACCTCGAGGACCCAGCGCTCACAGCCCATTCCTGCATCCCCACAGCCTTGTGGCTTGGGCTTCAACCCGATACAACATGTCTGCCTCACACTCCCGCGAGTGGTGGAAATCGGCCGTCGTCTACCAAATATACCCCGTCTCATTCTTCGATTCCAACGGCGATGGTATCGGTGATCTGAACGGTATCCGTGAAAAGCTCGACTACTTGAAAGATCTCGGCGTCGATGTGCTCTGGCTCTCACCAATCTACCGCTCACCCCAGGCCGACATGGGATACGACATGTGCGTTTGGCGGACAGCGCTCTGATCATCACAACTCGTTCTGAGATGTATCCTACGATGATTGCCACATAGTTCGGACTATCGTGATATCGATCCGCAATATGGGACTTTAGAGGACTGGGACAATTTGCTAAGGGGTGTCCACGAACGTGGAATGAAACTCATGTACGTGACCCCTTCTTTTGTTGTCACATCGAGATCCATAACCATGGATCACGGTCCCGTGCACCCTGATATTGACAATGGTTCCCTCTGCACAGGATGGACCTCGTTGTCAACCATACTTCCGATGAGGTGACTGCCTTTTGCCCACATTCGGAGTTTATAGTAAACTGGTTTCCGCACTGCATTTGACATAGCACGAATGGTTCCTTCAATCCAAGTCGTCCAAAGACGATCAAAAGCGCGACTGGTATATCTGGCGTCCCCCGAAACTTGTCGATGGTAAACGACTTCCGCCCAATAACTGGAAGTCCGTGTTCCAGGGTGAGTGGCATTTGCTGTTTGATTGCGAAACAGATCCCACTGATGTATCAGCACTCCATCTTGTGCGTGCCCCCAGGTTCGGCATGGGACTACGACGACAAAACGGGGGAATACTATCTCCACTTGTATGTAAGTAAACAGCCTGACCTGAACTGGGACAATCCTGTGGTACGCGATGCGGTCTGGGACGTGATGCGATTCTGGATCGATAGGGGATGTGACGGCTTTCGGGTAAGCGCGTCTCCACTTCTCACATACAATAGAGTTGACCAAGCGACGACCCGTCCTGTGTACGTAGATGGACGTGATCAACATCATCTCAAAAACGGAAGGCCTCCCTGACGCACCAGTCGTTGATGATAGCCAGTATTACCAGGCTGCGAGCATGTATTTTGCTAATGGGTGAGATGTCCTGGGCTCCACCTCACAGCCTTGTTGACTCCCCGCCTGCAAGTCCTCGTGTGCACGAGTATATAAAAGAGATGCACACAGAAGTGCTATCACGTACGTCCAAAGTTTATCTGGTCTTATCATCTCCACTCCATTGAGCCAACCTGTACATCCTCGCGTTCTCCAGACCACGACCTTATCACCGTTGGCGAGACACCATTCACGCACGACGCTTCCGAACTTGCGGCCTATGTCCTTCCACAGAATAAGGAGCTCAACATGGTGTTCCACTTTGAGCTCATGGACCTTGATTCGCCAGACTACTCTCCCCTCGTGAAGAAAGCATGGAAACTGGCGGAACTCAAAGACGTCGTAAGGCGGTGGCAACGATATAAGCGAGACGAGGGTTTCTGGAATGCGTGAGTCTCTCGCTTGCTGCCTTTTCATCCCCAGCCCTGCAATCGATCATCGTCGGGTCGTTTTGGGGTTTTCTTGCTTCCGCTGTCCGCCGAACTTCGAAGGTGTCTCGTAAGCGAGGTCCCTGCGAGGCAGAGCACTCTTGCACTCTTGCGCGTTGAGTGGAGCTGGCGTGATCTTCCTTCCGGTCATAGTCATGATGAATAACATAACGATACTGACGATGGGGTCGTGTTCCATGCCCTGTCCTGTCCTATTCACTATTGGCTACGTGGACCTCAGTGTTTTCATTGAAAACCACGACCATTCTCGTTCGGTCTCTCGTTTCGGGAATGACTCGGACGAATGGCGGGCGATCTCCGCAAAGATGCTCTCGATCTTCGAGGTCACACAAACAGGGACACTGTACGTCTACCAAGGACAAGAACTCGGTCTCAAGAATTTCCCTCCAAGTTGGGGGATCGAGGAATACAAGGACGTCGCATCTCAAAATTACTGGAATCTGTTAGTCCCACTCTCCCTAAAGTTTAAACACGTTCCGATTACGTCGCTTATTCGCGTCATTCCCCGTGACGTAGAATCAAGGCGCAACGACAGAAGGCACAAGGCAAGGCGGACGTCGACATGTCCGATTTGCTCGACAATTTCCAACATAAAGCCCGTGATCACGCGCGGACGCCTATGCAGGCGAGTAGCAGCTTGTCTTACTACACTTGTCCGCTGTTCTCATCACCTCGATGGCACTGCGCTCCTGACCCCTTTACCCTTTACCTCTCGACCCTTGACTCGTTTGCGTCCGCCTCTCGCACGCACCCGCACACTCCCCATCTCAGTGGGACGCCTCCTTCAACGGCGGGTTCACGAAAGGCACACCCTGGATGCGCGTCAACGACGACTACCACGCGTGGAACGCAGCCGTGCAGCTCGAGGACGACGACAGCGTGCATGCGTTTTGGAAACGTGCGATTGGGGTGCGGAAGGGGTGCGATGTGTTGGTGAGTGGTCGATTGGTTGATTAGCTCTGTTTGGGGCGTGGCGTTGTGGTTGATGAGTGGACGTTGGCGAGGGCTCCATAAACACCGTGATGGCTGACGACTTACGCCCCCAGATGTACGGAGACTTTGAGCTACTGGCACCTGAACACGACCAGGCGTTCGTGTACTCCCGGACCTTGGGCAACGAGAGGGCATTGGTGTTGTTGAATTTCTCCGAGGTCGAGGCCGAGGTCGATCTCGGTGGGGTAGGTGGGGTGGGCGGGTACCGGTTGGTTTTGGGGAATTACGAAAGAAAGGGAGGTGCGGGGAATCACGATGGAGATGGGAAGTTGGTCCTACGAGGGTACGAGGGCAGAGTCTATGTCCAGTGAGCTGCCCCCGGAGTAGGTTCGCTGTGGCTATCAGCACCAATGCTCCCGTTCGAACAAACGGGCTTTCGAAATGAAATGCCAAAAGGAACTGATGGGACCTCATGTAGATACGACAAAAGTCCATCGACGTATTTGCATGAGGTCTCACCTTGTCCTAAGCCCGTCTGCCAAGGAGCCGCACTAGTAAAAATAGGTATCATTTTGACATCGGAGATAACGCGCCCAGCAAACAATAGAGGGTACAAAGTAACCTGCCAGAGGTAAGTATGTAGCTGTACACACAATGATAAGTGGAGATGGCAGGACAACATGTAGATGGGACATGATGCGCTGAGGCATCGGGTAGGTAACAATGGCGAGCCTGCTTCACCAAACAACAATATCTACAATACGGATCTAAACGATGAAAGAAAACTCTAGAGAAGCAATACGGTCGTTAACAGTTATCTATAACCGTTATCAAGGAGGGGACGAGCAGATCAATACTCGAGGTCGAGGCGGGAGCGATGGCGGTAGGGTCTTCCCACTAGGGACTTGGGCTCCCGCCTCTGTTGGGAGTGAGTGCTGCGACGACAGTTCTTGGGAGGCGCACTGGGCGTTGCAGGAACGGCAGGAAGCAGTGGGGCCGTGGCCATTGCCGGGGTCGTCATTGCTGAGTTCGTAGGGGTCGCAGGGGGCGGGTTACTCAGCGGCGTGCCAGCTCCAGCTGGGGTCGACGAAGAGTTGTTGCCAGAAACAAATTGCGAGGCGGTTGCACAGAACGATACCAGCAAATTAACCTAGCCACGAGGAAGTTGTTCGAATCGTGCCCACTCGATACAAGGGACGGACTTACGTCGTTGATTTGACATGCAACCTGTACAAAGTTATCGTCCGGGACAAAAAATGCAGAGTTCGAGCAGTTAGGGTCGGAGCCTGATGGATGTTGAGACTAAGCTGCACGTCCAGGGAAGGGAAAACATACATGTTGTACCCACGCCGTCACAACCATTATAATATCTGTTGGGAAGATGAACATGAGGTAACTCAAGAGCTTAGTGAGGCACTGACGCGAAGGAGGTCTCCACGTTGTAAACGTGCCTGCCGAGGGGGGAAAAAAGGTACTGTCAACAACTTGACTGGGTTCGCATAGGAATATCTCACTCACGGGGGAATCAAGGAAATGTCAGTGCTGGAGCCACATCCCGCACAGGTTGGGTTTATGAGGGTCATCTCCAACAGAGTGCAGTTTTCACCGTTGGTGTTGCAACCACCTGGTTAACCCTTTGTGATGAGGATTCCTACAGGCTGGGGCATGCTGGCTTACCAGTCTGTAAGTACCTGAAAAAAAGGCATCAGGAACGGCCCGAAAGTACGATTCGAATACTGCTTACGCAATACCAGAGAAGGGGCCACTGCTTGTATACTCGTCGCCACTGGTTAGAACATTTTTACCATCCAACATGAGCACAGGCTAACAAGGAATATGAGATTGTATCATGAGGGAAAAAACCGCGCATTTACGGATCCATAACCACACCTAATGGACAAGGACATTCGTTAGGGAGATAACGGACGAAAGACAAAGGATAACTGACTGATTGACAAACTTGATAACGTGAGATTCAGCATTGGCTCTGATAGTTGCAATGAGAGGGACGGCAACAGTCAGAAAAAGAGAAGGGTGCATTGTAAGGGAAAGAAAGTGAAAGAATGAAGGAGAGCCAAGCAGGTGGTGGTGAGTGGAAAAAAACGAACCAAGGTACTTATGTGCGGTGCTCTTTGATAGATGAAGAGACAGGCATAACGTACGTCCATGGCTTCCTTTCTGGGATGATGAAACGCCGGGTTCGCATTTCCGTGTTTTCGCTCACGGGGACCTCCAGCCTGAGCAGCTGAACGTATGAAAATTGGCTGCAAAATACTCCAGTGTCTTCGTGCTCAGGTATCCCAGATAACTTGTCTCGTGGCCCCCTCAGATCAAGCACATCGGAGCGTATGGTGACGTCGGGCGCAGTCTCACTTCGCTGCGGTATCCGCGTCCCTCAAGATCCGCGGGGCGTGTCAGCACTATGAACGATTGCCCTCGCCACATGTTGGTACACGCAACGGCATGGTGGTTCCATTTTCAAAAGCACCGTGACTTGCACTCTGCTCGTTGCTACCATGCAGACCCATGGCATATCAATCGAGGTGGCTGAAGCATCTGCTGAGACTTTCAAACCTCACGATCTGGGTATCGAGGTACGAGGCTCTCTAAGTGCATACAACTAACCAGCTTGATCGACAGTAAACAGCTTCCTTGCAAAGGTCTTTCTTCTTTCCCTCTCCACCATTTTGGCACTTCCCCGACAATGAAAGAACCTGTCTCTGAGCCCGCTTGGACAATGAATCCGACTCATTCTGACGGGTTGAACATTTTTGGTCGTTGCGTGGTCCTCCCATGGAAACTCCGCACCACGATCAAACAAAGCGCCCAGATGACAGGGTGTCAAACCTAGACGTATACACAAGATCCCATCTGACGCGCCAACTTCTATTGTTTTTTCCCGCCTGTCGATGAATTCGTTAGCGCCACCTTTAAATCCTGCCTCCAGCTCCCCCCTATTTATCTATGGCGCTGTAAATCAATAAATATCAACCACTCTTCTCCCGACAGCTATTAGATCTCTCTTGGCTTTATCACGTTAGTATTATGCGTGGTACAGGATGAAGGTCAGCTGCCAATCGCCTCATATACATCGTTCCACTTACGTTGTTCGTAGGGTTCCAAAACAGATGGTCACCGCTTTGATTTGTGGATTTGGCGGATTAGTATGTTTTCTCAACCACAAACTCACCGTTACGCTTTATAAACTGCCTCGAACACGCTTTGGACACTCTCGTCCTTAAATAATCCGGGGCTAGAATAGTCCAGCACCATAATCGACATGTTGAACAGACCATCTCATGATCCCTTTGGCTTTTTTGATCAGGACTACCGTCCCGATTATACTCAAGGATTCCACCAAGAACCTGGCAGGGAGAATTACAGCTCTTTTAGCACCCTGTGTGGTGCTATGGGTTCAGCCGACCCGAACGTAAGCCATATGTTTGACCACTGGCTGAACTCCAAGTTTAACAATTTCTTTGATTTTATAGTCCTCACCGTCCCCTTCTGTCAATTACCCCTCGCCGTTTTCCGCGAGTTCCTCGACGGGCTCCTCGCAACCTGTGGCACCAATTCCATCGACCTCTGGTTTACCCACCATGTCACTCGCATCCTCGTCAGCTATGCCCGCTCTCACTGGTACGGCGGGACCAATGTACGGCGAGGTATTCGTGCCAATGCCCAGTCACGGTCCCCGGGACCGCGCCGATTGGGTAGAGCGTGTCCGAATGGGAAACCGCCCCGTCTCGAATTATCTAATTCTTTTCGAACCAGAAGTAACCGCTCAGCCAGAGCACACAAATACGTCTTGCCCGAGCGTATTCATGACCGATTGTATCCTTGCCAGCGGTAGCAAGCGCACCATAATGCGGGATGCGGAGGAACCGATATTTGCTTCCATGATGGATAAAGGATATCAGGAGATTACGTTTATTTTGAGGGTGAGTGATCTGCGCGGTACTTCTTTGTTGACACACACGAACTACAAATTATGCCCCCCTCCAGTGGCCTGGATATTCTCCCCTTGACTGGAGTCGAAATATTCCGATTTACTTCGGTGACAAGTTAATAAACCGTGCACAACTGGCACATTGTATTGCCAACGAGTTCGAGCAATTCGTCAAAGTCAGTACGCAATCCCCTTCGTGTCACGTCGGTCCATGCTGAATTATTTCCGTTATTGTTTTTATTGTTATTTTTGCAGGCTTGTGACCGTGGAGAGCTCCACACAACGGAACCGCATTGGAAAGTTGGGCACGAGGGGATCAGCTTCAATCGTATGAAGCTTTCCTCGATTTGGAACCCCCAAGGGAACATCTGGGTCGCCTCCGTCCGCGTTGTAGGCTCAAAGGGAAGCTACTGATGTAGATCCATACCTCCCGTCAAGCATTCCTTCCGTGCTTCAGTTGTACCATGGATTTGTTTTCACTCGTGTCACTTGCGTCGTTCGTATACCCTAATTCACGTGTAGATATTTTGAAGAATTGCCTGCCCTTGCTTTGATTGCTCGGCACCCGCATTGATGGTCAGAAGCTACAAGTGACGTTCCCATTCCTTTTCCCCAAGGGTCTTCGTAAATGGGGTTGGTCTGGCGTATTCAAACAATATACAACTGAAATACATACAACAGCCTACGGCCCGACGTCAGACGACATACTCATACTGGCGATTATGGTGCGCTCGCCGCTCGCTCTGCTTTCCAGAATGGGTGGTATCAAGGTGATCCAGTGAACACACAAAGCACAATGTCACAGTTTTCGAACAAGAAACGACTGAAACAAATATAACAGGTAGCCCGACGACGGACGGCATAACCAGATAGTAACACTGAACAAACTCGAGGGTGCATACAATATATCAGAGTCGAATCGGGGAAATAGTCGCACAGATGTGCTGTCACTCGGATCGAGGCGAGGACGAGGACGAACGGCCAGCGCTCATTCATGTTGGCAATTGTATTTGTGTAGTCAGCGCGACCGTTGCACTGGGGTGGCCTGGGTCCTGATGGAGTGGTTGGGTCCTACTTGTAGGTAGTCCCCGGGCCAGCGAGGCGGCAATCCATCCCTTTTCGCTCCGTCCGCGCCCTCACGGCGGGTGCTCCTCAGCGAGTCGGGGCAGCCTTGCCCTGTCCACCGTATTGGCGTTTTTGATATCATCAGGAGTGAGGACGTCACTATGAGTAAGTGATTTGAACGTGCTAGTTTTATTGAGATGTTGAAATGCTGTACCTTGGGCATAGGTGGTTGGGCCAAGCAGGGACTTGACTCCCATAGATGATACGATCGTGCCAAGATATGGTATTTCAATTGGTCTGACGAGGTATGGAACTTGGGTAATACTTTAAACAGATTGCTAGCATGATCTTGTTAGTGAGACGATAACGGGTTAGTCACCAGGTATGGAAAAAAGCATGACTTATTGCACATCTTTAGGCCCCCGTACGCATCCAACGGGAATGAAATCTCACCATTAAGATCGAGCCAACAAACAACCTGTAAATCATGATGAGAACAGACGGTGAACAATCGTAACATAATCACTGACCATCGGCATGATATTCACCAAGAACGTTGTGGTCAAGTAGGCAATGCCCTGCTGGTACAGGCGCATCCAATGCCATCCATAAAGTAAAATTTGACCGTTTTCGTTAGAGTCCTACGATAGTCAACACGAGCATGAGGATATAACATAACATGGCTTTTGGCGTGATAAGCAGCCGTAGGAAGGGAGTGATGTGACGCACTGCACAAATAAACAGCTAAAGCATTGGCGGTATCTACATACACGACGTTGCAGCCTCCGGATGTCATTCAAGCGTTGATGCTGGTTTGCGCTGGTGGAAAAGACAACTAAACTGGGACAAGCAGATAACGAAGACGGGTACCTACCAAATATTAATACGGTCCAATGCACAACAGAAATCAGTGACAATAGACCGAGTACAAAAGGCGAGTCCCGCCAGATTAACCATTTGTGGTTTGCGTTTGGGATGCGAATTGGTCCTGCAAATACGAGGCCCAAGTGCAAATCATGAGATTGGTTGAAGCACAGTTGATAGCGACGTCGCCTGCAAACTGTAGGCGTCGACCCTTCGATTTTGAAGAATGCCAGACGAAGCCGGAGTTTCTCACTGTTATAAATTGGGTTGCAGCTGAGAGAAAGGATAAGTTGGGCGAGCTGTGATAGGATGCGAGTACAGAACAGACCTGCGTAATTGAAGTTCCCACATGTTGCACCCATGATAACGGCACTTCAGAAGCGCGGACACGAGATAAACGTGCTGGTCACCATCTCTGATCTTAACATTCATAGCATGACCACCGAGGTCAAGAAACGTAGTATGCCAACCACATAAGAAATCTCCACTGAAGGATTTATCTTCTGTGAATTTAGTCACAGTAAAATGAGGCATGCTTATCAGAGGCCAACGGAAGGATAAACGAAACCGAATGAGGGCGCATTCCACTTGGGACGGATACTCGGATACTGAGTGAACTGTTGTCTGCTGACATTGTCGTCGGGGTCAAACGATGTACCCATACGATCCAGCCACGAAAAGAAACCACATGATTGAGAATAGTGCCAAAGCGAGTCTGACTTCTAGGCCTTTCGAATTGACCATCGGTCTATAGTGTGGTCAGTGGGAAGGCCACCAGTGCCTCGCTGAAAGCAAGTATTGAGAAACAGAAACTTGGACTCGGTTCGTGATGGTGGCAGTGGCGCAGTGACACACATGGCTTAGGGTAATCTTATTTATTCAAATCACACAGAAATTTTAAGTATTGTTAAGTAAGACTTTCTCAGGTACAAAACATTAGCTAATAATTTCCCGCGAGCCCTCCAGGATCACGACGTGCTGAGTCATGTAACGGCCCCCTGGACCTGTCAAAACCAGTTGTCGCCCCTGCCGTGGCAAAATGCAACCAGTTCCGATAAGACTTTACGAGTCTTCAACTCGTTGGGGGCGTTGCCCCCAAGCCCCCCAGTATGCTGCAGGGTGATGCATGGACCACTTCGTGGTCCACCCATCACCCTGT
>KN825288.1:0-23754 GCA_000827395.1 Paxillus rubicundulus Ve08.2h10 | reverse complement strand
CTCCATCACTTTCTTACATCACTTAATTCCATCTCCTCCTTGTTCCTGTTCCTATTTCCCTGATTATCATTAGCAAGTGCTTCTCTGCCCACTCTGGTACATACATATACTTAGTTTTTCACTTTGGATTCCTCAGTCATTCTTTGCCCCTCTTTGGCAGTGGCTGAGTCTGGGCAATCACTGCCCTATTATAGTTTTTGTCACATTGTTGTCCATCTGACACACCAGGAATTTCAATGTTTTTCAGAGCTTAGAATACATTTCAGAATTGAATTGTAAAATATTATATTATATATACCCTTATAAGTCAGTGAGAAATATCATATTTAAGTACTCAACACAATAACCAACAGAATATTATATTACATGAAAGATTCTGAGTGAGCTAAAAATCTAACCTCTTATGAGGTCATAAAATGTGGGTTAGAATATTAAATTATGAAAAGTATTGTGAAATATATTATGAGGTGTGAAAAATATTCATACCCCTGTCATTTCAATGTTTTCAGGGCCTTATAATATATTTCATAATATATTTTATAATTAAATATTCTAAACTACATCTTATGACCTCATAAAAGATGATTTTTTTTCACCTCACTCAGAATCTTCCACATTATATAATATTTTACAAGTTATTGTGTTGAACACTTAAAGATGATATTTGTCACCCCCTATAAGGGAATATATAATATAACATTCTACAATTATATTCTGAAATGTATTCTAAGCCCTGAGTGGTTTCAAGGTGGAAATTTCCCTGTTCCCATTCGAGGAAATCTACAGGAGCATCCACTTGAAGGCGAACAGTTCGCTGGAACCGTAGTCGTGTTTTCAGGTTATCACGCCAATTTTGTACAATATCCCCCACTGAGTGACTGGACAACATTAATGGAACCGTTTCAGTGTACCTTTGACGAGGCTATCCGTGCTACTTAGAATTACATATGGATTTAAAATCTCCCAAATCCGTACCGCCATCATGGAATAACCCAATGACTACGGTCAAGATGAAGGTAGCGGGTCCACTGCTGCGTGTTTGAACTGATGAAATGTTTCTAGATAATCGCAGTTGTTACAGTACAACTTGAAGGTATCGAGGAGGGAACTTCAGTCAAAATTGAGAGATGGTCTCGATATAGGTAACACGAGGCATTACGATTCAGGGAGATTATCGTTCCAGCGGGGATAGATGTAGTACAAAAGGGCTTTCTTCGCCTTATCATTTTTCTCTCCCTTCATATCATCAGCAAGATTCGTGCCCATCATGAGCACAGTAGGAGGCTTTGGGATATCCCAACCTTATTCTCCGGCTTCAGGTGCTCAGATCGAGCCAGGAGCAATCACTTATACCACAACGACTGGTCCTGATGGGCGCACTGTCTACCACCCATTCAGGTGAGCTCTCTGGCTTATAGCGATCGACCTAACTGACAGATAGACGACATCACATGGACAGAGCTGTCCCCGCCAGGCAAGCTGCTCGTACCAGACCCGAGATCACTACCTGACCTTCAATAGTTACCAGACACCCCAGGGAGTCGTCCACGGTATCCAGTGGGTTCCAGCAGAAGCTACGCAGATTCTCCCTGCTGGTGCTACACCTGCAACTGCGGTAAATTCAGTATCAAACTTTGGATCGTTGCAACTGATGTCATGCACAGGAGTTCGCAGCATCATGGGACCGTAACCATGGCACAAGACACGACGAAAAGGCTTCTGACAAACGGTATCTCCACTTTGATTGGTCCCTGTAAACCCCATCTTACACTCAATAGGCATAGATCTGACGAGAAACGCAGGAAGAAGGAAGAAAAAGAGTCTATAAGACGCCTTTCCAAGCAGTTTGACAAAGATATGCAGGAAGTGGAGCACCTCTCTATGCGCGATAGAGATATCCAAGTCAGGGAGCGCTCCCGTAGTTTCTATGGCGATAACCCTCCGGGTTACGGCCCTCCAGGATCTGCGCCCTACGGCGCTTATGCTCACAGCCCCAGCAACCACAGTGACCTCGATCGGAAGTTCACCGAACTCGAAATTGAGAGAGAGACTAAATACAGCAGTCGCCAGAGAAAATACTCAACAAGCGGCGGAGATCGCACCTCTGGATATGGGCCGCCCCCAGTGGCAATGTATCAGACCCGTACTGGTTACCCCACCACAGGAACCGTCCCTTACAATCGCGCTGCTTCTCCTTATCGTCAGCCAAGCGTGCATTCCACTTCTCCCAACATACGCCCTCAGGAAGTTTCCACGTATCCTGGTGGTCCTGACGTGATTTCTCGGGCGGCATCCCCTTACGGTCGTCCTGATTCAATTTCAAGAGCAGCTTCACCCTATGGTCGGCCTGATCCAATCGCAAGAGCAGCCTCGCCCTATGGTCGCCCTCCAGTGGAACCAATCGCAAGAGTGGCTTCGCCCTATGGTCGCCCTCCCGTCGAACCAATTGCCAGAGCAGCCTCGCCTTATGGCCGCCACCCCGTTGAACCAATTGCTAGAGCAGCTTCTCCCTATGCCCCAAGTCACTCCACGTACGGTGCTCGGGCTCCTTCTCCCATTCCACCTCGTGCTCCTTCACCTTACGTGAGAGGCCCGCAGAACTCAACGTCTCCATACCCTCCTCGGGCTCCCTCTCCATATGTCCCTCCTCCGATGAGTTCCGGTGTCTATCCTCCAGGACATGTATTGGAAGGACAGCCATTAAGCCGGTCTCGCGCACCGTCCCCAATGCCAGGACCTCCGGGGATTATTTTCCCATCTTCTCCCCGTATGCCTGGTTCCGTCGTAGGCGGAGATCAGCAGCAACTCCCTGCGCCTGAGGCGTTCTCACGCCCCGCCAATGCGGCCCAGCCATACACGCCTTTTAGCACCATGAAGATCCAGGACATGGAGCAATTTTATGATCAAATCCCGAGGATGCCTCTAGTTCTTGATACCCATGACGTATACCACCAGGATTGGATCAGGTTCATGAATGTACGTTTCTAGTTTTCAGTTGACTATGCTACTTGGGCGCTCAAGTGACGATTGGTCAGGACCTCGCTCTCGCCTGGGCTGGCAAGATGCCTATTCCCGAATTTTCCCGCGGCCCACCACCCAAACGTTCTACTCTCGCGGCTGATCTAATCGATCTGTGGAACACCAATTTTTTCCTCACGCGTCGTGTTGAGGTTGTCTTGTACAAGGGACGCGAACGCCGTTCAGGCCATAATACAAGCAGCATTGACTACCACCTCCCCGGTTTCGATATCGACTCTTCATCAGAAGATTCGTCTTTATCGTCGTCTGAATCTGATTCAGACGACGATAGGTACCCGGGTTACGGTCGTGGTATTGATTTGACGGAGTCCAGGAGACGGCTCAAGGAAAAGAAGGAAGAGAAGAAGAGGCGCAAAAAGGAGAAGAAGCTCAGGAAGAAGGCCAAAGAACGCGAAAAGACATATTCCCTCTTTCTGACCTATGTGCCTCCAAGAGGCATGCCCGGCCCCATCCAACATGGTTACTATACCTAAATCCAGCTGACCACCGAGAGGACACTAGGAGTTCTGCAATTTTCGGTTTGGCCGTTACCCAAATGATGTTGTGTCGTAATCTTTGTGTATCATTTGTACAATTAGATAACTATGAAAACAAAGATCAGTGCTGCTGCAACCTATGTCATAGTCCATGGCCGATTATAGTGAGAAAATATACTGATAAGTTACATTGTCTACCAACCACCGCGTCCCCTACCTCTTGGCGCACCATATTGTGAGCCGCCACGACTGTAACCACCATTCTGAGAACCATAACCCCCGTAGTTTCCTTGGCCAGCTCCTTGAAAGCCGTAGCCACTGCCACTGCCACCACCAGCATACCCTCCCCGTCCGGACGACTGGGGATGATGGCTAGATTGCCCGTATCCACCATATCCACCCCTCGGGCTTACACGGTACGGTGCGCCCCGCTGAGGTCCTTGATAACCACCTGCCCCACCATAACTGTGCATTGGGGGCCTTCCATTTGAGCCGTACCCGCCAAAGCCTTGCTGGGGTGGTGGATATGACTGTCTAGACGGCTGTGCATATGATGAGGTATATGATACAGGTGCGTGACCACCGTAGCTGCCGTAGCCGCTTCCTGAACTGCTCCCGTGGGAGCCACGATTGTGAGGTCCGCTTCCTCGTCCACCACCGCCTCGGTCCATGCCCCCACGCCCATTGCGACCTCCGCGCCGCGAGCGGGAATCTAAATCTTCCGCAGTAAGCTGCCGTGGGGCTGAGCGCACTCCGGGTAAGAGCATTGAACGGTGAGGTGTGAGTTGTTTTGGGAAGAAGTAGAGAACCGATAGTGATCTATCGTTCTTGATGTCGAGTAAATCTACTGACGCGAGGGGAGAGTAGAACGTTGACCCTGGGATACAATCAGGATTAGGAAGTGCACTGCCGCTAACACCTTTCGAGTCCTTTATAGGCATCGGTACAGGCTGCAGGATATGGGATCAGAATGAATCATTGTTCTCGCAAAAGAGAAACAGCAATTCACCTCCTTGTCTTTGCGCTTCCCGTACAAACTCTCGAAGAACGGATATAACCTGTGCCCGTCCGACACATACATAGCATTACTGCCCCAACTATTTCTTCTTACTTCATCTTCCGTTAGCCCGGAATACCTTTCTGCCATCGCGCCCAACAATCTTTTCTCATCAATGAATGGAAGGAGAGCAACACCCTGCCATACCATCTTCTTCCCATTCATATCGACCTGGAAGGATGTTGGATAGAAGTCAGTGATGGGAGAGGTGGGCTCTGTCATGAGGTCATGGAAGACAGCTGGAATATGCTTTTTGGAGGCAGGTGGGAAGACGCCCATGAGTTGTTCATAAGGTTTGAAAGGTTGGCCAATGGTAAAGTCAATTTTCATGTCCTTGAGGTTTTCAAAGTCGGAGCCAAAGGGGGCAAAGTGGTAGGGATAGTACCATTGCCATGAAGGCGTCTTTTGAAGATGGAGATGGGGATATATTAGCGTGCCTACAGGTGCATTTATGGATATCAACTTACCCCTTGATAGTAGTAATGTAACACCCATGCAATACCTTCCACATAATATTGAGTTATCCTACCACAGGACAGATCAGCATTCCATCTCTTGAGCAGAGAAAATGACACACGTCTTTTTGAATTCAGCGTTGGAACTTGGGACGCCAAACTTTTGCTGATAATAACGTTCCTTGTAGCCTGGTTCATACAACCTACACATTCAATACAATGTCTCAATTCATCTTCGCAGTACAAGGAAGACATAAGAAAAATGCCTCCATACCTGACGTTATCAACCTGCTCGACAGTGCCATCAGCTCGAACGACCATGGCATATGAGGGTTCTTCCTCCGCCGAGCTCTCGTCCTCGCTGATGACGACATCCTCAGCATCAATCTGCGCACTTTCAACTTCGACCTCCGATAGTTTGCGCTTCCGGCCGGATGATGAAGTCAATACGGACATCTTAGAATCGTCCATCGACAGCGGTTGCGGGGGGGAAGCCTCGACCTCGACGTCGGTATCGATGCAGTCGGTCACCGGAGGGTCCACATTTCCAAGACCTGGGACCTCGAAATCAGACGCGGAATCTGACATTTCAGGCTCAGGCTGTTCCTGTACTTTTACCGCAGGTATTGAAGATACACCAGGTTTCACAGGAACTAGTCCTGCCAACTCTGCTTTCAGCACCTCTGCGGCACTCATATTCGCAAGCCTGATCGCTGCGCGATTCGCAACTACGTCCCGATTGCTCCCTGCGAGAGCCTGGGCAGCAGCAGGTGTGTTTAACTTAGACTGTACTGTCGGCGTGGCACCAAGACCTATCGAGTCTGCCTTTGCTGAGAAGTCGTTGCGAGTGGGACCGTTGAGGCCGAGAGCAGGAGAAGGACCAGTTGCACTGCGGATGTCGGGGGGACCATTACCATTTTTATTGTTGAATTCAATACGCCGCCGTTTGGATTCGTGATCTTGACGGGTCTCGACTGCGGGAAAAGTGGTAAATCAGCCTTAGACCAAAAGTTGAACCTTCCCGTCACAACAAATTTAGCAGGAACCGAGGACACTTACCTTCCTGCCTCTTCCTGAATATTTCATCTTCTCTTTTGGCTAATCCCTCGAGGATAATTTCTGCCCTTTCCAGCACTAACTTTCCATGATCCGTCAAGTACCCACCCATCCTCGGGAGCTCCATCTTCCAAATTTTGAGCAAGGTGTCAATCGCGCCTTCCCTAATTTCCAAGCTCGGTAAATGTGGCAAAAAGTCATTGCCCACGAAGAAGATCAACAACACCCAGTCGTCGATTGCCTGTTCGAAATTAAAAGGGAACAGAGCCTGTGGGACGTAAAGCTCCGCTTCAAGGTACTCTCTGAGGATAGAGATGTCGAGGAAGATGAAGGGCTTTTTCTCGGGTGGAGTAGGTTTGGGTTTCTCTAGGGAAGCATCGGGTTTAGGACCAGGGCACTGGGCGGCAAAGTGTCCCTCTTCACCACAAATCCGACAAGCAGTAGACTTGTCTTGGGAGAAAACATCTTCTCGGAGCACGCGAAAGTGTGGCTCGTGAGTTGCGAGAGCAAGCATGATGAGATCAGCATCCTTTGCGGCGCCAAATACGTGAGTGTGCAGGTGTAGATAATGTGAGACGACAATCATACCAAACCATAGATAACATGCTTCGTATTAGGATCATGGCCCTGGTTCGAACGCTGTCTTCGGATGAAATCCATAATCTTGTGCTCTCCTTCTCCAGGCACGCTTGCGTCTGAGATGATGACTTGGAGCTGTATAGAACGTGAGATCAAACGAATGTGTGTTCCAAAGGCAGCCACGTACACCCTTCCAGCCAGGATCAGTATTCATCTTTTCAACGACCCAGTACCTTAACGACGAGGCAAGAAGATCCATGAATGGCGTGCCTGGGGTGATCGCATTCGAGTCCCATGCCTCTTTATTTTTCTCCTCGTCGCTGATGACCTTTCCCATTGCTGTACGATAGGAGTTAACTGACTGTACTATAACAGAACGGATGATGCGTGCCTTCCCATTCAGCAACGGCAAGCTTGCGCGCTTCCGCTTTGTCTTTTGCTTCTTGGGCGGACCTGAACCGACGGGAACGTTGCTGGTTCATCTTTGCTCGGGGGGCGACGCCGTCTGAACCATGAATCTGTGAGGAAGTGGTAAGGATGAAATGATTCTGCACACACCGATTGCCATGAAGAGAAGTTTGCGAGGTCTAATCATGTTGACCACACGATTCGTGTACTTGAAGACTGCAATCATCATTTCCTCTTCTGTTTCCGGTGGTGGCTGGATGAAAGAGAATCAGTGATCTAAGTATTTACAATTTAAAGCGAGTTGACACACCTTGCCCTCTGGATGCGTGCACGGGTGAACCTGCGGTGATACATGCCAATTCAAATGGTAAGCAATAAGGAGAGTGGAACGCAAGGACAGATACGTACGATTCCATTCATGTCGAGGTAAAGGTTATCGAACTCGGAGCCATTGGGGTTAGGAGTGGTGATGTCGACTGGGAGTTTGATCGCCTCTCCAACTGCGTCTGCGACCTCAACTTCGTCCTCTTCTAAGACGGATGTTACTGGATGCGTTGGAGTTTCAATTGATGCAATTAGCAGATAGGAGAAGGAACACATGCCGATTTTTGGGTACTTCCTACTCAGCCAGCGAAATAGTGCAGGGACACCCTTCAATGAATGTGCTGTCAGGAGGAACCAGGGAATAATTAGCCTGTCGACGTACCATGACTTGCTAAGCACCAAGTAACAGTGTCTAAAGGTATTGGACGATATCGTTCGTTGCGAACGCCGTGGTCGCTGAGCTCGGTATGACGGTTGAACGTTGAACGCTGAAGCTTGAAGAGTATGCTTGCAGTACTCTTTTCGCTCCTCGCGCCACCCCGCTAAGAGCGGAATGCTTACATCACAACTCCCACGGGTGCTACAGAATGACTCGCTTCAGCCAAAGGGGTTCATAGAAACCAAACCTACTTAAGTACTACCACTCAACTCCACGACTACAACTCATTTCCCCATACCTGCCCCATCTTACCGTACGATGAGCACCACGACGGAGACGGTCACTCAGATGGTCACTCCTACCGCTTCTCTTAAGCTCTCCACTTCCTCCATCGCTCTCCCACAACCGTCTTGCTCATCGCAATCTCAGATGCAGGCCCTCTCATCCGCTCGGGCATCTGCCCAGAGCCAGGCATCATCTAACTCAATATCACCAGCTGCACCCGCCCATGCCAAATCCGCCATATACAGTGCTAATGCTAATTTTCAGCGGAACACCAAGCTAAACGACGCCAACACGATTCCAAACCCCAACTCGGACCCGAACACGAACCTCAACGCACCAAAGTCCCAAAAACAGATGACAAAAGCTGAACGGCGGGAACAACAAGAAGCCCAACGAGCCGCAAAAGCCACTGCTAAGACGACCGCCAGTCAATCTGGTACTTCTTCCTCAAAGCCTACCTCCACTCACAAACAAAGTGCCAGCGTAAGTGGTAAAGGCGCTGCATACCCCTCCGCTGCTACACCCAAGAAGCCCGGAAAGGGGCAAGATTGGAAGCCGGCGAAAGGCGAGACAAAAGAGGGTGCATACCCCCATCTTCAAATGGACGAAACACCTCGCGGGTTACGCATCTTTTCACACTTTGGCGCCCCGAAACCCCCCGCTGTCACCAAGGGCGATATTCACCCTGCGATCATAAGACTCGGCTTGCAGTTTGCGGCGTTTAAGATCACGGGAGCGAATGCAAGGTGTATTGCAATGCTGACTGCTTTCAAGACTGTAAGTGTCTGTTTTGGCCCCCTTGCTCGGAGCAGAGGTCGTGTTCTTATCATGCGTGTTTATACGCTGACACATGAATGATCACTAGGTCATTCAAGACTACGTTACACCCCCCAATAACACTCTCTCTCGCCACCTCATGGTGCAGCTCTCACCCCAAATTACACATCTAGTGTCCGCGAGACCGATGTCAGTCACGATGGGAAACGCAATCAGGCAAATGAAGCTTGAGATCAGTGGATCAGATATCGACTTACCAGAACAAGACGTCAGACTCCTTTTCAGTTTGCATGTCTTAGCCGGTGCTGATAGTCCACCTTGGACGGATTATAGGCAAAGAATGCGCTTTGTGATACGATCGACAATTATATACGCGATCGAATTCTTCTTGCCGACCAAGTTATCCAAGAAACGGCAGGGAGTAAAATCAAAGATGGAGACGTCATTCTCACATATGCGCGGTCGGTGCATTCAACCTTTCACTCCAAATGTGGAATATTCACATTCGCTTCAGCTCATCAGTAGTTGAAAAAGTCCTCCTACATTCCTGGGCAGATGGGAAACGTTTTTCTGTTATCATCGTCGATTCTCGGCCCATGCTTGAAGGTACATCCCTCCTCCGTCTCCTAGCTATCGCCTATTCATTGCACATCTTCTGTTATCTAGGAAAAGCTCTCCTTAAATCCCTTACCGCTGCCTCAATTCCCTGCACTTATCTTTTACTTCCTTCCCTTCCCTCCGTTCTCCCACACACCACAACTCTGTTTGTCGGTGCACATTCTCTCCATGCCAATGGTGCCGTCTTTTCACGCGCGGGAACTGCCATGGTTGCGATGATGGCCAAGTCGAGGAGCATCCCCGTGGTAGTGTGCTGCGAGACCTACAAGTTTGCGGAGGGTATTCGGTGGGATGGGGTTAGTAAGAATGAGTTGGGTGAGTTCATCGAACTGTTGCTTTGATTTGGAGCTGTTCATTTACACATTGTCCCCGTGTCTCATCTAGCACCCACTCCGTTCCCACCTTCGTCAACTTCAAACAGCTCTTCACAGCACAACCTAGCGATCAAGATGAACCCGAACCTTTCGATGTTAAGTCCATTGTATGACCTAACGCCGCCATCGTGTATCACGGCTGTGGTCACTGAGGTGGGAATTATTCCGCCGAGTTCAATATCTTCTATTCCCGGTGCACTTGGAAGAGTGACGATTGGCGCTTGAGTGCAGGTGGGTGGGTTTGTGGAGAGTAGATGGATCAAACATAGATGGGAGTATTTATGTTCTTCGGCTTTTCTATTTTCTTCTTTTAGCATGGCATGTAACAACAACGGTGAAGATGTGGACGGTATCATCATACGCAGGAAGTTGAAACTTGGCACAAACAATTGTCGCATCTTGCTTGCTTAGCTGATATCAATCAATTATTATACGCATACACGTCAGTCCGTCGTTTTCGTGAACGGTATACCGCTTACAAGCAGTGCTGGGGTATCCTGTATATCGGGGCTACTGATACGGAAGGTAAAGGAGATAAAGCAAAATCCCTCTACTTTGGCCTAGCACAAATTCACAGCTCCTCTTTCGCCTTCTCACCCTCCTCTTTGACGATCCCAGCTCTCCGTTCAGCCCATTGCCACAATCCATCCACGACCTTCTCCACCGGCTCATCGAACAGGTATGGGAGCACTGGCACTATGGCAAGACCCGATAGCGTTGGGCCCCACGTGCGGATGCGGCGAGATTCGAAACGCGATGTGAAGAAGGGTTTAGAGCGGGAGACAATGGTGTGGATCGTGAACGCCGGGAGTGCCCTGGGAATGGCAATTTGTTAATGAAATGTCGTGTGGACAGAGAATGTGAGTGGTGTCATTGGTCCTTATTGATCACAAATGCAACAACCTGCTTTTCGAGGAATTACACATGCGGCGAATGTTGTTTCGACTGATACCGAGGCTCGAGCAACGATTGCACTTGGTCCACGAACGTGCGGAATGCCACAGGGTAGCGATGGGCATAATACTCACATGCTTGCGACGCTCTGAAACACCGTACGTTTGACGGCCACGAGCCCAATACGGGTTGGTTCTGAGTAATGCACTGCTTCGAGCGGCGAAGGACCCCGCCTGTGTGCCTTATAAGCCTCGTAGCTGACATCTCTGGGTGGAGTGAGGGTCAGTGAGTTTCGCGACCAGTTTACAGTCAAGAGAACAAACATACGCGGAGAGGTACAGCCAAGATATTCCATATGCTGCAGTTACGACTGCAGGAGGGACGACAGGGCGAAAAGCCTCTCCGACGTCACTAGTCTAGATAACCTGTGTGAACATGACGAGTCCGATGAGAAAAGAACGCACGTAAGCAATGTAACGACTGCTGGCTCTGAGAGCTGTCCTTAGTCTAGCACCATACGCCATGTACCGAATATCGGAGTCTGTGCTGTCTGCATTCTTGTCAGCGAGGAAAGTCAATTCCTGAGTAGCCTTGTCCGAGATGGAACCAGACATGGTAATAGTATTACAGGAGAGGCGTCACGTGCTTGGGAAGGAAACAGAACGTGCGATTACGTGATATGCTCGGGAGGTGCCGGCTGACCCCCCTGCCTACAGCGGTACTTCCAAGTCGTACTTTAGCTAGCAGTACTCGCAAAGTACTCGTGTCCATCTCAAGACACTGAACGTCTTCCCTCGATGTCCCCTTCCGCAGCATCCCCGTCCCACACCACCCACAACTCCCTTCCTCCCTTCGCCGCCGACGACCCACACGATGCCCCCGCCAAGATTAGCGCCTACTACTCCCTTGTCTTCCCCAACATCACCTTTTATCTCCAGACTCTTACCGTTACTATCGGCAGGAGGTGCATCCCTCCCGCGTCCAATTCCGTCACTGGCGCAGACGGGGTCACTTCAACTCAGAGTCCGGTCGATGTCGACCTCGGGCCATTGAAGAGCGTCTCAAGGCTCCACGCCAAGATAGAGTACGAGGAAGAGGAGGAGCGTTTTGTCCTTGTCGTTATTGGCAGGAATGGGGCTTGGGTCGATGGCGTGTGGTCTGGAGCAAGCAGTCGAGTGCCACTTGGCGAAAGGTGCGGCCGCCAACCCACTCTTCCATCGCAAGGCTGTTAACCCTATCATAGGTCTCAGATTCAAATAGCCTCTCGTACCTTTCACTTTGTGCTTCCTCCACCACCAGCACCAGAAGACTCACCTTCCCCCTCTTCCAATTCCTCTGTTCAGCGTGCTCGTTCCCCTTCTGTCGATATCACTTCTCTATCGCCTCCTTCGTCACTACCCTCTCATTCTCCTCCACCCCGCCCCGCCCCTTCACTACCACCGCCAAAGGTCGCGTGTTCTCCCGAGCCACAACTCCCGAATTCGAACGCGATCTCACGGACAAAGAATGCTTCTGCATCTACTCCGCCGTCCACGTCCACCGCATCAACATCTAAGAAACGCAAGAAGCTTTCTCAACCACCGCCCAAGCCCGAAGTCATGCCACCCAAGCCTCAACTTACGTATGCGCAGCTCTGTTATCGCGCGATAAAGGCAATGGGAGGGAAAGCAACGTTGCAGGATATATGTGGGTGGATGATAGACAATTACGATTGGTATCGGTATAACGAAGGCGCTGGTTGGGAAGTAAGTGACGGTCAATTCTGTGCAGCTTATTCGTAGTATTTTCTTTTCCATTCCTCTGCATTTTCGGGGCTTTTGTTTCATTCGCCTTTCACATAATTAAGGACCTTCCTCCAAATTGTCATATTACTCTGGCCGTGAACTGACCCGCATGCATTTCCTTCTCCAGAACTCCGTTCGTCACAACCTTTCCTCTGGACGCGCGTTCAAGAAAATGGAGCGCAGCACTGGAGAGCATGGCAAAGGCTTTTTCTGGTCCCTCGACGAGCAATATGAACATACATTTGAAGAACAAGAAGCCCGTGCACTTGCTCAGGCCCAGTCTCCATCCCAAGCAGCTCTTCAGCAGGCTGGGAGTAAAGACGGTACAGGGAAGGGCTCAAGGAAGAAAGACAAGGTGATCCCACTCGAGCCGCCGCTTAAGCGGAGCGTCAAGAGTGGGACTGGACCGTTGCCGCCGCCGTTGACGTCTACACCACTAGCAATTCCTCTCAAATCGCCCTCTGGGACCGGATCCCTGATGCCTGGACAGCCAGTCGGTGGTTTGGCACAGGTCATGGCGATGGGGGGGGCCTTTACGACTGTGCCAAGGGATATCGTTAGGGGGAGTGTGAGTGGTGGTACCGCCAGACAGCTCCTGCAAGCAGAACCAGATCGGATCGGATCGGTCGTTGCAAGAGATATGCCTACCGCAAATGGTCCAACAACTTCGCCTGCCTTGATTTCTGCGATGGTATCCGCAGATAATTCAAGTTCCGGAGCAACTGGCGTGTCTGCATCTGAAACCACTTCTTCCTCAGTGACACAATCAACCTGCACACATCCTGCATCCTTGGCCCCAGCTTCCCCGCTCGCTGCTCTTCCACCCTCTGTTTGCTTGCCCATAGTTGTTGGCCCTGTTCCTTCGTCCCACCCTTCCAGCACCACTCCCGATCCACCACCCATCGTCCTGCACAACAATTCGCTTGTTCTCTCCCCCGTCATTTTCTCCTCTCTCGCGCCGGAGCAACTTAAAGCGCTCGAAAAGATGGGCGCACAGAAAGCGTTGGAGGTGTTGCAGGGACATATTGTCCGATATTTGAAAGAACGAATGGGGAGAAAGAAGAGGAAGAAAGCTGTTGCTAGTGTTGGAGGTGAAAAGGGAGGGACGAAGAATGGCAGGGGCGATGTACAAGAACGGTCTAGCCCGTTTACTAGTGCTCCCTTACCTCCCAGGACTCTGCTTCAACCTCAACCTTCAACATCACAGCAATCCATAGCTCCGCATCCGCTTTCTCAACCACCAACGACGGTGACGGTGTCGTCGACTCTACTGGATTTTAGCTCAGGACGGACTGAATGCCCCACGCCGAATCCTGCGGAGGTCAAAGAGAGTGTCCCGTCGTTTGTTGACAACAGGCCGCCTGTGCCTGTTCCAATCACGCGCAATGACCCCACTCCCGCTGAGAGACCACAGAGTCCGATCATCGTCGTTGATGACGTGGATAGTGAAGACGGCCGGCCTGCAAAGAAGAGGAAGATCGGGCACGATGTTGAGGACATAGGGGCGGAAGGGAAGATGGATCTGGGTGTGGCCCAAGTTGCGGATAGTGTTGATGAAGACATCGAGATCGACGTGTGCTAGGACCACTTCCCCGTGTCTGCGGTATTTCTTTGGACTTTGGATTACATCTCTCGTTCGTGTTCGTTCTCTCACGGTTCTACCACCCTCAGTGGTTCACATTTTAGGTTAGGTCTTAGATCCCCCTCCAGCCCACCACTCGTAACATAGCAATATCGCATAGACTCCGCACCGCACCCGCATAGCATCACATCCCTATTATATCAACTCGACCACTTGTCGGCGCAGACAGGAGATCTCCGACATCCTCGCCCGCGCTGCTGTGTTTTTTTTATCAATTCGAATATCCTTTTGGGCGGTCTCCCTCGCGTATGTTATGTTCAACCCGTCGAACAGAATTAATATGTATTGCAGCTGTTGTCATGCCATCCTCGACGACATCACGTACACATGCACCATGACAATTCAACGTTCAACGTTCAACAATGACCGTACGACGTATGAACGGTACCTACCCTTTCACGTCTACACTACTTAATGATCCTCGCAGTACCACGGTGCATACACAGGTCGCTCGTAATACATTTTTATTGGCATGAATAGCACAAGCACACAGGATTTCTTTCAGCGTCTGTCCATGGGCCAGGCTTCCCAATAATAAATGTGGCTATTGATCTGGCACCACAATAACACACTCTCCAGTGTTTGCACTGTACCGCCAGGATTGCGTCTAGCATCCTCCTTGAGCTTGAACTCGTTCGATCCAATCAATGTAGGTACTTTGGCATAGAATGCACCCTTGTACTTTGGCAAATGATGCCAATAATGAAACCAGAGATTTTGATCTCTTTGTCACGATGTTCATCAAACTCTTGAATGTCAAGGACCGTTTGCGGGTTTGAACCCGAAGAAGCAGGCTTGAATACTCACCGTCACTGGGTAAGGTTTCGTGTTGTACGCTGAGATCATCCCGCATTCCTGAAAAGCATAAGAGCCTAGGTCACAGAATCGTATTCATCAGGTAACCTATCCAGACAATAAGAGGTCGCCAATGTGAATAACACCGCTTCTTTCGCTCGGAGGAAGTGTGTGCTCCTACCCGTCGGTATTTCGTTGAAAACGTGGCGAGGGTTAGTGACGGGAGCCATCGATTCGAAATCGCTTGCCTGGTAGAAGAAAGTACAGCCAGGTAGGGGAGCTACCTTGTACAAGGTTACGGGTGTACGTGATAAACATGAACTGGACTTGTCAGTCACCCAGCGGATCAGTGGATGATTGGTTTATCAGCGTGACTATTGGTACGTGCAGGATAATGGGGTATACCCTGGTATACCATGACAGTCTAAGAACGTAGTAAGCCTTAATTACGCATGAAAAACCGACTGCATTGCTGGCCCGTCGCACCTGCTGCAATCACTGGTACATACTAACCGTGACAGAGTGGATCTTGACTATGCACTGCAAGTTACGCCATCGATGATTGATGCTGGCCATAGACACCATGATCGATCACTGATTAATGCAATGTCAGGAAGAGGGCCGTCACTGGTCAGACGTTGTTGATCACAAGTTCCAGTTCTCGAGGATACTCTGCGTAAGCGTGCAATTTGGATGCTTCGCTGACTATCGCGGCGCCGCGCGCAGCTGGGAAAATTTAACTTTGCAGAAGGAATGGACTCTTCTTCGCTGGTACTTCTATACAACTCGAACTTGCAGTAACTTTGTCGAATTCAATCTCAGTAAGTTGCTTACATCGTGATGGGATGAATATCATAACAACGATCGCCCATTTTCCTACCGTGATGGCAGGTTCTACAACTGGACTACCAAGCGCCCAAACACTCTGGCGCTGGCTCTCGCCTTTCATCCTGTGCCACCACACAGCCGCAGTCCGCTCGGGCACAGCGACTTCGTTTCCATTCCATCCCAGCTAGATTACACTCTTATTCCTTCGACCTCAGGTGAGCACCCAGTCCACCCATTCCTCATGTCGTTGGCCATGTGAAGTTCTCGCCCATAAATCGTTGGTGGAAGTTATCAAGGATCTGCACAGCAAGTTCCACGCTCTCTGCGTCTTCTATGGCAATGCAGGTCCTGAGGATCTGACCTGCGAGATCGGTAACACGTGCCTCGTTATACGTGATCCAGTTCTTCTGTCGGTTTATTTCCTTCAACACATCGAGCAATTTCAGGTTGTTTGGTATGTGTGTCTGAAGGACCTCGTTAGCCACCGGAGATCTTCGTATACAGGGAGTGGGTACTCACAGGTTCGTCACCAAACAGTTCAGCTTCTAACATCACCTTGTGGACTTGGCGAATGCTCTCCATAGCATCTGCCCATTCCTGTACCTTCTCCTCGAATCCTTTTTGGGCTTTACTTCCTTTCCAGTCATCGCCATCCGATTCGCTGATCCGTGTGGTGGCCAACTTGATTTGGCTGCTTGATGCCACAGCATTAACCCCAAAATGTCCATGGGTGATGTTTGCCAGTGGTTTCGCCGAGGCAATACATGGTTGATCTATTTTCTTGGAAGCCTCTGAAATGAAGACACCGACTGTTTTCTTCTGTCTGAATGGCCTCCGAGTCCTTGTGAAGTTAGATTTGACTGGGATGGAGTTGGTGGATGTGCTGGGAGTAACTGGTGTGGCAGGAGTACTGCCCATTGGACCTGAGAGACCACAAGACACATTTATGGTGGGGCAAAGCAAAGGTGAAGAATGTGACAGGGTGGTAGGGGTGGTGGTTGGTGAAGGACTTGGAGGTGTGGTGTAATTAGTTTTGCCAGATGGAAGTTCAGGAAAAGGGCTGGGGCTCTTTGCCAAAGGCTGGAGGGTTGCTGTGTCATCAGAGAGTTGCTGTGAGGTGGATGTGGATGTTGTGTTGCTGAAAGGGTGTATGTTCATAGGATGGGTGTTTTCAACTGTAATTTTACTATCAGGATTTTTAGCCCACCTTACTTGGGATGCTTCTCACCTTGCATCTCTGCCACAGTGGCTTTATTCAGCAACTTGACAGATGTATGATGTCCATCCAAGTCCATCACCGAAGAGGATGACCTGTCATTGTCAAGTGATTCTGCCTTCCTCTTGCCAAGACTAATCTTGGGCTGGATTTCTCCAAAAGAATAGGTATCCAGGGGTGAGACAACTTGATCACGTGCCTGATCACCCTCAGTTGATATTATGTGATTTATTGATGCATAGACACTTACTTCACTAGTCTTATTGCCCAGCTTCACAGCTTGCTGTAGTGCAGAAGCCTGGATTGGACTAGTAGTATGGGATTGGCAAGCAGGTGCTAATGCCAGGTGTTTCCCATGGGGCAGGCAATGGACAGCTAGATGTCTGGTATTGACCTGTAGTGCTAATTTCATCCTGTGGTGAGGTCTCAACAAAGGACTCTTTTTGTTGAGAGGGAGAGCATCTATAGTCTTGTTGAGGTTGTCTGCATCAACACTGAAGTTCACACCAAGTGCTCCACCAGATTGAGTAGGATGATATGGTAGACAAGATTGGGGTGGGCACAGTAATGCATCACCCTCCCATAGGGTGTGTAAAGACATGAAAAGTAGGAAGTCCTTGGTGAATTGAGAGGGGGTGAAAGTAAGGTGATGAATATAGTAATCGGGCTTTATATCAATTATCGGACTTTATAAATCGTGTGTATTTTAGTCAGCTGGTTCAATCATTACAAATCCTAGATCGTTTGGAGATTCGCATGACCGTCACTGATCTCGAATTACATATCCACCGATCCACGTTTACGAGGACCGCGCCCATGTAGAATTTTTAGCTGGGGCCGCATTGAGAAAGGAGAGGCCACGAGTCCAACCTCGTGTGTGGCCAAGCACAATATTTGTCATCGGACCCTTGCAGCACGAAAAGCTGCGAGGGCTGGGACGACGAACACATGACCTTGCGGAGAAGCGAACTCCTGCAGTAGAAGATGAGAGTGAGACCGGGGTCTGGGCGTGGACGCAACCTATAGAATCTGCAAACGTAACACGTTCGCTTGACGAACATGGTGTCATGCTTGGCCAATCACCATACGAGTTGTAGTGAGTCAGGGGCTGAACGAGGTTGCAAACGTAAAAGTAACGGCGCAGCCCTAGGGTCGATATGGGAAAGGACGTACAAAGAGAATCAGCGGGCGTGACAACGGCAATAAAATAGGACAACCGACCCTCTATAGGCAACCTGTCATCGATTCCTATCAATTTGCAAAACCTTGAGTCTGGCTGTCTGAGAGGGACAGACTCTGACCGGGGATATTCGGAGACGGGGAGGTTGGCAGAATGTGGGTTTCTATTGAATTCGGATATGACAATACTATGAGACGAATTTTACGAAGGGACGCTGGCAAGTCGAATCACGTTGCTGAAATTGCGCCTCAAGTGCGGGATGTGAGAGGAGTGGGTTTCAAGCGAAGAATGGGAGGGAGCGCTGGGTGATGAGAACCGTGCATGTTCCCATTCGTCATTGGACCAGAGAGATGGTCGAAGGCGGGGTCACAGAGGCAACGTTGAGTGAGGGAGATAGTTACTTCGGCCACAGTGGATTGGAGAAATGGCAGACGGACAAACGTGCGCAAGGACCCGTGGCACCGCGTAGTACCGCGGGTTCACGATAGAAAAAGTCCGAAAGAAGAGGGGGGAGATCTCGTTTCCTTGTCGCCACCGAGGTGAGTTGGACTGCTAGACTGTTGTCTTTTTCCTTTTCCTTGTTCTTTCGGTGAAACATCAGTCGGGACTGAGACTGAGAAATTGTGGAATGTTTGCTGAGAGGTGGCTTAGTCATCAAGCACGTGTCTTTTCATATCGTCATTAATCCTGCGAGATCTCGCCTCCAGTGGTTTCAGTGGCCCTTGCTGGCATTGTTCCTCTTCTTCAATCCCAAGTTTCTACCTCATTTCTGCCCTCGCTTATCCTTCCTGATCCCATCTCTCTCAGATACTTTGGGCCTCCTCACTCGATCCACTACCGCCGGTGCTCCTTTTTTCTCCCCACCATCCCTTTCATGGGTCCTCCGGCTGACTTTCAGGGTTCCAGGCAGCACCACTACCGGTTCCCCCCTTCCCCCCCACCATCTACCACTGCTACCGCTAACTCGTCACCCCGTGTCGACGCTCTCATCCTTCCGAACCACAACCTCACCGGATCAAACCTGTCCAGGCATTCTGTATATCGTAGGTCCAATTCACACCTCCACTACAACGTCCCCGATAATCCCCGGGCCTTCGGCTCCCCTCCTCCAGATGTTCCTCGTGAACGACTTGCCCACACCAAAACCACTCGAGCTCTCGCTCGTCCATCATCACCGCCTCCGCGGGATGGGAATGTCGAACATACTTTTTTCATAACTCCAAAGGTACAACCCCTAACTCGGCGATTTTCCACCGTCTCGACATCCTCGTCTTCTTCGGGGGACACTTCCGAGCAATGCGCCCACCAGGCTCCTCCTAGTGCTGGTATTGGCCGTAAAGTTGCTGAATCGCTGCAGTTATTCAAGGAGTCTGCACCCCAACCGAATAACGAAGAGTGGTCTCGGGACATCTCCAGGACCGAAAAGGCCGCTGCCAAGCGCCGTCCTACAATATCCCATCCAAACGACGGTGTCTCCCAAGCCAAGTACGAGTTTGTTAAGCGAGCGGACTGGCCCGATCCTGAGACCGCTGCTCTCCGGAGAGAGAGGAGCTCAACTGCTCTGGAAAGAGTCAGAACTCGCGAAAGTGGCAGCTCGCATAGCATCAGGGAATCTGAGTTGGTATGGGAGAAAGATGGGAGGCTGCTGGCCCGGGATTCCGCGTTTCCCGACCCGCCTCAGTGGCGTAATGACGTTATCTCCTGTCAGCAGGCAACGGTCCGGGGTAGGCGCCGGGGGCGAGCATCTGACATTTCAGTATTTGACTTCGAAACCAGCTCTGGCGAGCGCTCACCTATCAGTGTACCCCAATCACCATGTATCCGCCCTCGTTCTCGGGGATATCCACCATCTCCATCTCCTTCACGTTCGCCAACACGTCGCATACCCCCTTTGTCGTTGTATAACATAACGTCGGATATCAACGTGGTCCCAGAGGCTCAGCCGCCCGCAGTGCATAAGGAACCTTCCATCGGTTCTGATTCACTTCACTCACGGTCACCCACTCCTACCCATGCTTCACCATATATTCCAGCTATCGTCTCTCCCTTCGCCTCCAGCCGCCCGTATTCGCCATGGTCAACCGACGACGAATCTGCTTGGGAAACCTCTTCTGTTACATCGGATTTTTCCGATACCTCAGGGACCTCGGAGCATCCGCTTTTATTGTCTCATGGTGACGGAGAAGCGTCCTATGACACTGGTGAAGAAGATGATAAACAACCACCCGTGCCACTGAAGTCGGACGTTGACGCAGAGCCCAATGGCTCGAACACATGGAACGCGTACTCTTTTAATATGATATTTGGTGACTCAGAAGAGAGTCTTCCACATATCCCACTTCGCCCTTTCCGCAATCAAGTTGGTGGCCACAGTGCTATCTACAAGTTCACCAAGCGGGCCGTGTGCAAGGCAAGCTCCTTCAATCTTTTGAAGTGACTTCACGTCTGATCTTGGTGATGATAGCCTCTTGTTTCGCGAGAGAACCAGTTCTACGAAGCAGTTGAGCGAGAGGCTCCGCCACTACTTGGTTTCATTCCGCGATACCTGGGAGTCATGCTTGTGACCTATCGTCGCGTTCTCAAGGGCTTGGCCACGCCCCCCAGTCCAGAGTCCTCTGTCTCGCCTGCATCACAGGCCGCCCTTGCTCACCTTTCGCATTCAGCTTTGCAGGACACCATAACTGACCCCTATCATCACCTCAATGGTACACATTCAGAAGTTACCATTACCAGTACCCTACCGGAGGAATGTGTAGGGGCGGAGACAAATGCCGAAGAAGCAGAGCTACCCGAGGTTGTTCTAGACCGCAACCGACATATTGTCCCTAAGTGGCTACTTCGTAGGAGCTACCCACGCGACCGAACATATTCACAATCTTACTCACCTGCGCCATCCTTCATCAACCGACAGCATACACGTTCGATGCATCTTACGAGTGCGATGGCCTCGAGTCCAGCCTTGATTCAGAATCAGGAGACCGCTAGACGAGATGAATTTGCTGTCAAGCGCAGCCCACTTTCTCGGCAACCTACAATCCCACTTGGCGATGACGAGGCTCCTACGCCTTTGTGCTCCTCCACATGCGTGGCTCGGGGGATGGTGGCGCCATCTATTTTGGACTCGAGCATGGTTAATACGGAAGATTTACAAAATAGTCGGCCTGGTCTACGCCCCTTTCATTCAGAATTAGCTATTGCCTCACAACAGCCGACGCCTAGCTGGTTCGGGGGTACTGGTTCGACGACCGTAAACACGAAGCTGAAGGACCATGTCTTTAGCACCATTCTACGTCGTTTCCAACGCCGTGGTAGCCGCCGATGGTCCCCCAACGGCACCAAGACAGAGGATGAAGGCGAATTGGCCGACCGAGAGGGATGTACCGCTCGCCCAGCTTCCCGCCAACCACGCCCGACCTACCGGAAACGATACGTGGATCAAATCGAACGTCCCGAGGAAGGTTCAGGTTGTACTTCTGCCGTCAGACGAGTGCGGAGCGAAAGCGCGATGGATGATAAAGGTGGACAAGAGGCGTCTTTTGACGTAGATTACGATAAGCTGGATGACTTTGTTTGCCGAGAACGATACAAATCATCAAGGGACAACATCGGCCCTTCGTTCACGCGTCGAAGATCTCGCTCGCGTTCTATGGACTTCCTCCCTCCTATCCGTCATTCGTCCACATCACTCCCAAATAAGCCGCTTTCGTTCAGCCTAAGCCCCGATTCAGTTACACGCCAGCATCATTTCATCCTCATGGAGGATCTGACGGGTCGGCTGAAGCGCTCGTGTGTATTGGACTTGAAGATGGGGACAAGGCAGTACGGCATGGACGCTATCCCATCCAAAAAGAAAAGTCAGCGCAAGAAATGCGATCGGACAACGAGTCGCCCTCTCGGAGTCCGCGTTTGCGGTATGCAGGTAAGCTGTGATGGGCTCGGTGGCGCTCAGGTGCTGAGTATTTTGACTACAGGTGTGGAACAACGCTACTCAGTCGTACATGACCCAAGACAAATATATGGGCCGGGATATTCGTGCGGAAGCCTTCCCATCTGTGCTTGCTTCCTTCCTACATGACGGGGAACGTCTCCTCATCTGGCAGATTCCTATTCTACTTCAAAAGCTTTATGCACTCGCTCGTATCATCAATCGTCTCAAGGGCTTTAGGTTTTATGGCTGCAGCCTCCTACTGATATACGACGGAGACCGCGATGCCCAGGAGGCCTTCCGTATGTCAGCTTTAGAGCACCCGTCATCGCGGAGTAAACGCGGAGAATCGCTGGAGCGGTCGCAGACGAGGTCTGTAAGCAACGCTGAGGCCCACCCGTCTCTACGACGGTCACACAGTGAGGACTTACTAGTTGGTCCTATCGGCAAACGATCTGGAGGAAAGCGGAAACGCGGAGAAGTCAACGTCCGTATCGTCGATTTTGCACACACCACTACTGGCCGTGACTGGGTTGCTTACCCACCTCCGCCCGACCGGACGATTATCCAGCAAACGTCAGGCTCCAAAGGGTATCAAGCAGAGGTGGATAGAGAAACGGGCATTATTTATGCTCGGTTCCCGCCTCATTACCCCGAAGAACCTGATCTCGGATTTTTATTCGGTTTGAAGAGTTTGACGGAGACGTTGGCAAAAATCTGGAATGACGAGCGGATCTGGAGGATTAAAGTCTCACGAGACGATCCTTCCATTGATGCCTCGCAGCTACCCCCGTTGCCCACTGATGGGAAGGAAATCTTTGATGAGATCTTCGGTTCCCTCGAACCTGGCGAAGACCTGGGAGCTTTGTCCACGTGAGTTTCGCTGCCACCTTTCCCTCAACGCATTGTCCATGCATCCACGTCGCCTGCTTGTTATCAGTTAAATTCCTTGACATGCCTTCCACAATGCGTCATTATCACCCGTAGACTTATTACGTTGCATGTATATCTTTGCATTTGTATCATGTATCAAGCGTGTTTCCCTCATACCTTGATTCCCAGTCAAAGAATTTTTTGTTTAAATTTAAAAAAAAAACTGTGCCTAATCCGAGCCCACTCTTTTCCATGTTCTCATCGTAATAAAATAGCCCTCGAGCATTTGCTGTAAACGCCACGTGATGTGACAGTCCTGAGACATTACACTCCCACCGGGAGGATAAGCCATATTTAGTTAGTGACAGCCAACCAGTCAATGACTCAATGGTTCAGCCATAAGATTCCGAGTCTATTGACCTGTTGGGGGCGTTGCTCCCAAGCCCCCCAGTACGCGACAGCAGTGTTTGAAGGGCCAGTGGCACACCATCCCTGCCACATGCCACAAGAAGTGGCTTAGCCACTGACAAAATACAGTGAACTCCGGAACCAGAACACCAACTCCACTTTCCCGGAATGTCAGAGTTCGTACCTCTGCTCCGCCACCAGGCAGATCTGCTCGGACTTTCAGCACCCACTCGGAATCCATGCAGAATTCATACAGACTCTCATCATTCTCTACTTGTCATCATTCCTGAGCCTCCAGGGGCGTTCCATCATTTTCCTACATCACTTAATCCCATTTCCCCTCTGTTCCTGTCCCCTTTATTATCATTAGCGAGCGCTTCTC
>KN825287.1:0-23761 GCA_000827395.1 Paxillus rubicundulus Ve08.2h10 | reverse complement strand
ACTTTCCCTATGTTTCCTCAGTTTGAATATCAACTAGATCTCAATCCCAGAAACCCTCTGATCCTCTGATCCAATCCATCTGGTCCTTGAGTTGAACTCAGGACTTAATTCTGACCCCTCACCTGAAATAAAGAGACAGAACTCATACAGGGGTGCAACACATATGTTGAAGCCATAGTCTCTTACCTACCTGACACTTCTGGATTCTTCTTGCTTATTCTCTGACCCCAGACCCTTCGTGTCTGCTCTAGAAACTCCAGGATTGAACCAGACTCTGACAGTTGACGTCAAACACATCAATAGCATTGTTGCAATGATTCCGAGGAGAATGACATTAATGTCGGGGGTGGAGGAGGACCACTTCTGCACACTATCTCAGCCATGTTTGGACGTATCAGTATTAGGTATAGCTTACAACATTTTTGAGGACGAGGGCAATCGTGATGCAGGGGGCAATGTGGATGAATAATACATATGCATTGTTTTACAGAACTCTGAATACATCATGACAGGCATACATGCACATTGTTTGAACACCACTAGTACAACTACAATTGGGATTGAGATGCCTTGAAACTCAGAGGCTTTTGTGCTTGGGTTTGTTGATCGTCTTCATGTGCTTGCTTGTGCCTTCTTCAAGTAGTTCCATCGAGGCTGCCCTCTTTTGTTTCAACCGGTAACACCAGGGATGTCCCTCTTGCTTAGGGTTCAGATTGCCGCATTTTGAGTACAAGGTGAGCCATTGGGGTAATGTGGAAAGGCCTGAGTTCAGTGGTAAGTGGGAGGAACAGAGGAGTAGATAAAAGCTACATACTTGGGGAATAAATTGCTGGTGTGGTCTTCAACCTTTCTGGTGAGCTCCAGTTCTTCAGTCTCATTTCGTTGATCCGTGTTGTTTTGCTGATCTGTGTCAGCCTCATGTTTGACTTTGATGGGCTCAATCTTGATTGATGTCAGGGTGGGGGTTGTATCTTCTTTGGTCTCAGTACTGGTAGTGGACACAATCTGTTGGATAAACTTACATACTTAGATTTTATACTTACCTCAAGTCTTGATTGGCAGCCTCTGCCATGCCATAGCCATCCACAAGTCACAAACAAACTGTCTGAGTTGTGAATCAAAGTGTCAACTTGGATCAAGAAAAATGAAAGGCAACTTACCTTTACTCCTGGGATGTCGATCTGTACTGAAAATGAATACATGTTCCAGTTGGGAATGATCCTGTCAATTTCGAGAAACACGACATCTTCAAGCATCTTGATTGCATCTGACTTGTCTATTGCCACAATCGTTCTTGGAAGCATGTTGGTAGAGTTGTGCTGGATCTGTAATGAAGCAGAGTTTGTTGCCATGATGTGTGCCAAGTGCTTTACCAGCAGAGTTTCTAAACAATGTAAATCGCCAAGTCCTGTATCTTGTCCTTATCATCACACTCCCATCATCACATTTCCATTTCAAACTGTTTCGTAACCCATCAGCAATGCAAATGGTAGTTGACTGGCACAACAGCCTCTCATCCTCTTCCTCACTTGATCATGTTTCCTCAAATGCTTCCCCTGAAGTAGGTCTCTTGTCCCCGATAGGGCCCCCTTATACACAATGCCCACCTCAAGCAAGACCAAGTAGTTATTATCAGGTAACGAATCATTTTCACTTCCAATAGTGTGCTCAATGTAGATTTTATTTGCTTTTAGAGCACATATATGCATGATCCCCAATCCCTTGAGGAACACTGTCGCAACTTAGAGCTTCAGATGGCCAGCTTGACAGCCAAACACAACACATTGAGGTACATATATGCTAGATTATATTTGATATGCTGATTTTTTTTTCTAGAGCAGTGTGCTACGAATCCCATCACCAACTAAGTCCGATTGATGTCCCTATTGATCCCCCCGCTGCAGTTCCCAACATCAATACAAAGCAGCCCACTGCTGAGACACACCCCAACATCAAGTTCTGGAATCAGGCTGACGGGGCCAAATGGTCAGAGAGGGCCAAAAATCAGCTCAAGTCAACACAGGGCATTGTCCCCTACCTTGAAGGTGAACACAGTGAATTTATCAATGCCACAAAGGTGAAAGTGATCTGATGTTCCATGCGTGATGCATGTAATGAACTGGCTTGTCATGGCCTCTCGCCTGTCTCCTGGGGACATGCCAGTACTACTGGGAGGAAGTCCAGGCCCTTATGGAGGGAAACTGGCCCATATTCAAGCTATGCAACGATGCATGGAAGCTGGAGTACCTTGCCTGCACGGCATATCCTGGATGGAAGAGGGCCCACCTCCATAACAATGGAAAACTGAAGAAAAAGGTGAATGACAAGGAGGACAACAACAGTGACTGTAGCCACAGTAACGATGGGAATGAGAGCCACCAAGAAGACAGGGGAAATATTGGCCCTGGCCATAGCAGCACGAAGAGCAAGAAGTGCAAGAAGTGCAAGCTGTTGAAGGTAAAGTCAGAGATCCCTGCAAAGAAGGCGAATGCGGGTGAGGCACAGGGAAAGACAGTGACTGAAAATAAAAATGGTGTGTATGAGTTATGGTGTTTCATTAGAACTACTGACTACACTCTTCGCCATGACTGGTTACTACACACAGATGGTGATGGTATCGCAGACGGCTTGGTTGTATCCATGGACCCAATTGTCACAAGCTTCACCAGCACCAACAACTCTCAGGTCAACGACAACATCCCGATACCTCAAATGGATGATATAGTGACCTCAATACTTCCAAAGAAAAATGACAACATGCCTATGCAGCACTCAAACAATACAAGTATGAACAATGCAAGTACCAACCTTGTCAACAATCCCAAGCCTGCTGAAGTCTCTATGGCCAACACCTCAGTACTAGCAAATTCCAGGTCAAGCAAGTCGTCCAATAAGGAGAACATGGATCCTGCTGAAGGCAACAAGCCCAAGGGTAAGAAGATGGTGAAATTGGTCATAAAAAACCCACTGTATGTTACCAAAAGATTGTTCTCTGAACCACTGACATACATATATGCTAGCTCTCTTTCATCACTCACCACTGCAAACATCAACATGCCTGAGTGTCCCCCCCCTTCCCCCTCCCTCAGCACCGGAACATGAAAAGTCTGGATCATCTCAGAAAGATGCCAAAAAACCCAAAGAAAGGATGCATGTGCCCTCTGAACAATGCAGGCAGTGAGTTTGCATTGTTGCAAACATTCTACTAACTAGTATCATCTTGTTTAGGAATCTATGTGGTCAATGCTGGCTCAAACAGGTGAACAACGCTGGTACAAAGGACAAATCCAAGGCTTTTTGGTGGGGAACACTCTCTCTGCAGCAGTGACAGGTAGGTCATTTGAGTTATGGTATCCTCACTTGGCCTGTGCTCACAAGGTGGCAGGCATACAACAATGAAGCCAAAAAATTTGTGAGTGTCCCAGACTATTAACTCACACATACTGACATTATATATAGCCTGACAAAAAAGCTTGGTCAGATAAGACCATCACTGAGGGGAATTTGCACTAGCCTCATGGCCTTTCTCATGGCACACACCTCACACCTTCAAGTTCTCTCTCGCTTGCTCTTGTTCGCTCCAAGCCCATTTACATGTACATAGCCTTGTGGTCACATTTTTTCACAGAATTCAAGTACCCGGTGGCCTTCTCTCGTGTTCACTCCCATCCACTCGGGCTCCAAGTCCATTGCCATGCACTGGCCTAGTGGCCACTTTTTCTTACAATGTCTTTCAAACACATTATCCCCTTCTTGTTAAGATACTGAATCCTCTGGGCTGTCCAGAGTTGTTGGAGGTGGAGCAGATGTCGGCTTCAACTTATGTGTTGCGCCCTTGTTCAAGTTCAGTCCAGTATTTATGGAGCGGGCAGAGTAGCGAAGGGGTTCAGATGTTGGAGGGTCAGAGTGACAACAAGAAGACTGGCTTCAAGTGTTGGGTGAGGGACTTATGTTGAAAAGAGAGGAGGAGTGATCAAAGTTGATATTTGAACTGAGGGATACAAAATACAAGAGGGGTTTATGTACTATGGGGACAAGTAAACATGGAGGGCACCAGAGTGCCGGAGTGAAGTGGAATGTGTGTCAGAGGTGTCAAAGAGATAGGAATAAGTTGGGAAATGTCAGAATGAGTCAGAAGTTGGATTAATCGGAAGGTGGGATTATTAGATATGTCAAACATCTGTCAGAAGTGAAGGATGAGGAACAAGGTATGGGGATCAGGGGTGAGAGAGATAAGCAGAAAGGCAGAAAGTGATAAGGTGGAAAAGCAGAAAGTGATAAGGCGGAAAAGCAGAAAAGCAGAAAAGCAGACTTAATAAGGCCAGAGAGACGGAGTTAGTCTGGAGTAGGCTCTGGAGCAGTGGAGTTGATTTGTCGGGACACGGTATATGACACTTCTCTTATGCCCGCTCTCATTTGCTTCAAGTCTGCTTCCATGCACTAGCCCAGTGCATGCTTTCTCGCAGCATTCTTCTAGCACCTTATCTGCTTCTCTCGTCCTTGGCACTCTCATTCTTTTAAAGCTTGTTGAACTTTGCACTAGCTGGCTGTGCTTTTTCACGGCCATTGTCAAGCACCTCAGACTTTCACACACACCCTCCCGAGCGCTATTGGCCCATTGTACATCTTCTTCCCTCCCTCCCTCATGCTGTGTTCTGTCCCATTTTTGCCATGTTCTGTACCTGCTTTTGCTATGTTTTCCCTAGAGTGATACTGTGCATTCCATTATTATACTGTAGATTGCGATACCAACATTAAGAGAACATATGCACACATATGCGGGCATTTTTGGTGGCTGGTTGAGAGGCCTGACGTGGTGTGCACAAATATGTTTTCACTGAAAAAAATCATCTTAGCACATACGGGGCCACACTAGAGCATGCCCCATACAACATTTCAGTCTCAATTTTTGTGACTGTATGTTGATCTATGCTTTTTTCGTGATATCATAAATTATCATATTCAGACATACAGGAACCGACCAGAGCATAGTCGACTTTCACAGGGTTTCAACCTCCAATAGCTATTCATGTCGACAACCAGGCTCCTTCCCACCACTGCTGGAGAGGTCGAGTCGGTCTGCTATGGTGTGGTGGACTTAGTAGAATCTGAAGTGGTAGTGTTATTCTTAGAATTAATCATGTGCACAATACAATATTCAATCCCAGCACAACCTTATTTCTCAACCTCTCCAGCAGCGGCTGGAACTTAACATTTGTAAACATTTGCCAGCCACAGCGGCAGCATGCTGCTGTTGCCTGTGGAGCCTAGAAAATATGGCAACAATTAAGGGAATACATATTAGCAAATCAAATATATATCATAGGCTACTCGAAAAACTAGGCGAGACAATCACTGGCATGGCCTCTGTGGAACAAGTCGAATTGATGCTCAACATGCTTGAGTTCTCAGGTATCCAGCCCTCTGAATTCTTTCTCTCCCTCTTAACAGACCAACGATTTAAGAACCACATGAAGACACTTGAGTTGTTGTGCCACGGGCAGGAACTTGTTGAGGCACTGTGAAAACACCTGCAAAGTGTTGTTGGAGGGAACTTAGCAGATTGGGCAGGCAAAATTACAAGGGATGGATATGCATGCGAGATGCATGTGCTGTCGGCAGAAGTGAACGGCTTGCACTTTAATGTATCACATACTTCTGTGCAGCAGTTAGAGCAGTTCTCGATCAAGGATATGGTGAGGGGAATGGAAGAGATGGCACCAATGCTTTGGAAGTTTCTTGGTGTCTTGCTATCAGCTCACACGACTTTGAGTCACTGTGACCTAGACTTGGATAGGGATGGAGATCAGAGGATGGGAGGGGGTGAAGGAAGTGACAATGACGACGACGAAGGTTGCTGGAGAGAGCTTGGAGAAGGGGAGCTTGAGGGCCTAGTATTTGGAGATGCAGTGGACTCAACGTCCAAACTGGGCAACAAACAAGTGGCACAGCAACAAGCAATCATGAAACTTGTGCATGTTATCGCAGTTGTGTTGACGAGGAAGACTGACAGCGATCTGCACAGAAAAAAGTTATTATTCTCAGCATCTTGATGCAAAGCACAAACCAGAAATCTAATGCCTTGCAGAGTGTTGTCAGCATTTTCTTGCAATCTACGCACACGCCGCAAAAGGTCATTGAAACTTTTGCTCACATGGGCATCTCAGTTTCTGTTAACATGGTGAATGTGGCCATTTGATCCCTTTCCACCGAATCACAGCATGCGATCCAATCACTAGGCCAGATGCTCACTGCAGCATATGCCTATGACAATTTTGATGTTGATCTAAAGTCAACTGTGCATATGGTGGAAAAATCAAGTGACTCACTCAAACACCTCATGTCCAGCTTGCTTTTCCCACTTTTGCATGGCATAAAAAAAGAGGACTTGTGGTGTTCCCATCTGCTTTGGCAGAAGTTGAGGTCAAACCTGTGGGTTGACAAGAGAAGTCTTCCACCACAGAAGGGATGGAATGACTTACTCGAGTTATATCCTGACCAGCTTAATGAAGCCGGTCTCTCTCATCGGGAAAGATTCAATGCGAGGAAGATGTTGTTGGACCTGGTCAACTATGGCCCTCCATATTTCGCAAAATTCAAAGGTCAGCTTAGAGAACCAGAGGTTGTCGAGGCAATTCCTGTCAAAAGGACACCAATCCTTGCAGCTTGTGCAATGGATCTCAGTAACTCCACGGTCGGGGAAATATACAATTGGTCATCAATCTGATGCAACAAGGCAGTGTTGAGGATCCTGCGGTGATTCATGATGATGCCACCCCAAGTCCAGATGTCTTGGAGTATGTTGTACTCTTTCATGGTGACCTGGGCACAGGAGAGTGACTGCAAGCGGTGCAGCAGAGGTGGGCTATTGAAACAACAGCCTATGACCGCTTCCAACATGTTGTCTTCATACCAGGCCTATTTCACTTGAAGATGGCCAGTGCAGATGCTCTTTAGAGGACCTTCTTGCAACCTTTGGTGGCATGTGAAGATGAGACATGCATGATGCATGATGTTGGTGTTCTGCAGCCACATAAAACTGGCTTGTATGGGTCAAAACCAGGTTTTCAATGAATGCACCAGTTGATCACATACAGTGGAATTTGCCATCATCTTGACTTCTGGCGAGCAGAGATGAAGAAGTGAGATTCTTCACAGGACAGCCTCAACATATTTGCGAAATCAGAGCCATCATTTGAAGACCTGGAGAATATTGCAAACACACTTGCAAAAGAATATGTTGCCACCTATAAGCTTCGCCAAATGAGACACAAGGCAGAAACACAACGAGATCAGCAATATGAAAATGGCCTGCTTCTAAACAAGTACATGCTACTCCATGAGGAATTGGCATACACAATGAACATTGGCAACATCGGTTGTGTTGAAGCATGTCTTGTTCCTTGGATTCTAATTTTCAAGGCTACAGGGAAACATAAGTATGCTATGCACATGACAGAGTTCCTCTGCAAGGTCCATTTCACTTACCCGGAAGGTCTGAGGTGAGGCCAACCATTAACTGCACAAACTTGATCCTGCTGACCACCTCAAAGGAAAGCCATTTGTTATCATATCTTGATTAATCCCTCCAGTGTGAAGGGAAAGTTCCGTGGTGTTGACTGGTGTGTTGTCAGTACTGTTGTAGGTTATTCATGGCAGAAAGTTCTCGAACCGTACCATTGACCATATCATCCTCGAGTTGCCACTGGTGCAAGTGTATCGGAGCTTACACAGTACCTTCAAGAAGAACTTTCTTCACGCTCACCTAACACCCCAGCACACTGAGGTAAATATGGCCAAAACAATACACCAACTATGTAAATACATGATGGACCATTCACCACACAAGGTCAAGATTGGGTGGAAGAGCAAGTATTCCATCCTGGATTTGATTAGTAAAGGTGAAGAGCTGATGGAAAAAACTGAGAAGGAGGATGGTACAGATAAAAATGAGGGACTAGAGAGCAGTACTACCGTAGAGGACCTTGTGATAGAACTTGGGATGTAATGCACTACAGTGGTTGCTGGAAATCAAAGTTAGCCAATGATGATCAAAGGTGGCGAACATTCACCACAGTACATTCTCCTTGTTTCCAGTGGTAGTGGAGATTCTTGATGGGTGCTTCAAACACACACAATTACACCCTAATAGTGGTCACAGTTGGTCCCAGAGGTACAAAAAAGGGGGACACAACTTACTGTTATGTCCCTCTAACCTGCAGGCACCACATTTGTTCTTCTTCCCTGCATTCAACTCAGATACAACTTCGTCAACTTGAAGTTGGTGTGCGTGAGTGGAACCAGTGATGGCTGAGTTGGATGAAGGGACTGGGTGGCTTTGAAGCAGAACGGTGGTAAGCACAGCCTGTGGCATTGGAACCAGGATGCCGCGATGAACAAGGGCAACAACTTCAGTCCCAAAATGGTCTATGCTTGACCAATGAGTTTCCTTGCACAGATCATCTGTGGTCTTGATCTTGCAGTGGTGCACACAAGCCATGATTCGGTCAAGAACTGTGTCGGGCATGACAAGACCTGGGCCAAGGTCAGTGAGATGCAATTCTCTGTGCATTTGTTTGGTTTTTTCTTCCCACCAGTCCTCTAATGCCCTGCTGAGCTCATACTCCTTAGGTCCCATGGCAAATTTAGAAAGATGGGAGCAGTTGGGAAGTTTCAAGTTGGGCGGCTGTTGTACAAGTGCTTCAAAGGAGGCAAAAGCATCAGGACGGTGAATGTCACAGCAGACAGTGGGAGTGACAGGAGCACAATGTGAACAACCTTCTTGTTCTGATGTGTCACATCTGTGATGATCAACATCTGTGCAATATACTAATATTAATTATCACATTGTGAACAAATTGAATAGAATATTCTCACTGGCTGCTGCATTATCAAAGTGAATGTGAAAGACCTTGCGGCGACATTGTAGGCCATCCCAAACACCTGTGTTGATCAGGTAATCCATTGCTGGATCCAACTCTTTACACTTTCACCGTGCAGTCCAGGTCTTCCCCTCAGTGGGTGGCTTCATCATGGCTTGCAGTTGTTCATCACTAGCACCAGAAGCACTACCTCCAGAAGTGGCCATCCTAAGTGTGGCAGTGTGACTCGCCGCATTACCATCCCTGTCACTTCCATCACTATCTGTTTCATCCCCACTCTCACCATGTGCCTCTACATCTTCACCTATTTCACCACTCCCCCCCATTGACCTCCCAGTAATTATTTGATGTTTAGCAGCAGGTTGAACTGCACCTGTGACCCTCACCTTTGCTTTCCATTTCCTTGCTTCCTGTCTGTGGTGCTTTTCTTCTTGTGTATCATGAAAGTGTTCTTTCTCGGCCAACAAGATTGCAGTGCCTTGCAACTGTTGATCTCAGGCAGCTCATCCCCAATGCTGCCACAACGTTGAAAGCTTGCAGGTCACCTTCCACTGGATCACTAAAATGATATCTGGTATGTCCATTCCCTGTTCAACCTTGATGTTAAAAAGGGGGCTAATGTCAAAGTCTAGCTATGTCTTCCACTTGCCATTCCAAACGCCTCAGTGGTACAAAGCCCAATTACGTCCCCAGAGATAAGGTCTGTCACTGCAGCCTCCTTGAACTTGGTGGTCATGTCAGAATTGAACCATCTAATCTTGTCACATAGTTCAAGTGGGAGCTGACTCTGGAGATATCTTGCCACACCAATAGTGTCTTGGATGTTGTCAAAGAATATCAGAAATTTCGGGGGGAGAGGATCACTGTGTTTCCAGTCCAGAGGTATTAAGAATCCAAGATCAGCATACAATGACAGCGTGTACTTGATTTTCCAGGCACATAGCCTGATATTGGGATGATCTGTGGACGTGTGTATGGTCAGGAGATTTTCTGTATGCATGTGAAGGAGTTGCTTGACATTGGTGAGATTTTTGGGGGTAAGAGTTGCTGAAGCAATCATGAATGAAACTTAGGAAGGTAAGATGTATTGAAGCCACTGCAATTCCCTATATTCTGGTCAGAATTCTCCCCATGATGTTATGCAGTGTGCTTCATCAAACACAAATCCTACTATGTGCGATGCAAATTCTGGTTTCCATAGCAGTTTTTCAAACTCTCCTCCAGGCTTCATAAGTTGTTCTGGGCTGACAATGATTGCACAATACTTTAATTCTTCAATTGCCTGCAAGGAAAAGGGGTTGATCAACGAGTCTGACATTTACTAAAACCATTGAAACTCACTCAGAAATTCTCCCAGGTTGCTGTCTCAGCATTGATAGCTATACTCTTGATTCCAGCCTTTGCGAGTGAGTCAACATTCTGTCATCCCAGCTGATTGAGTGGTGTGACAACTATCTGAATGCCTGAAGGCTGAAATAGCAGTGGAAGCCAAAATGAGAATGTCTTGCCCATTGATGTGCCCACAATACACACTATATCATGATCTCCTTTGAGGAATGCTTCTGCTATTTTGAGTTGCCAGAGGCATGCTCATTTCCCAAAGCATTCTTGAGCTTTGTCTCATATGGTAGAGAGACTAGGGGCTTCAGATGCCAATCCTACCATTCTTGCCCAAAGGGATTTGTATGATATATATTTGATTTGCTAATATGTATTCCCTTAATTATTGCCATATTTTCTAGGCTCCGCAGGCAACGGCAGGATGCTGCCGCTGTGGCTGGCGAATGTTTACAAATGTTAAGTTCCAGCCACTGCTGGAGAGGTCGAGAAATAAGGTTGTGCTGGGATTGAATATTGTATTGTGCACGTGATTCGTTCTAAGAATAACACTACCACTTCAGATTCCACTAATCCACCACACCATACTTAGCAGACCGACTCGACCTCTCCAGCAGTGGTGGGAAGGAGCCTGGTCGACAACTCACTGGCAACCTCTTATACAAAAACAGCAACAAAGAGGGAAGTTTCACAATATTGACAACACTCAGAACCTGTAGGCAAACAGGTTGTCCATGGAGATACAAGGTATGATACAGTTGCAGTACTACACCAAAATCCCCTGTGTAAGCCTCACGACGCCGAATCTTCTACTCGCGACTGGGTTGTACTGACGCTGTGGGGGCTAAACTGAAGAGGGTTCAGTGACATCGCAGTTACAGACCCCCCACGGCGTATGTGCTCATCACACTCCCTCAGGTTGAAGAAGATCCGAGAGGCGAATACACTCTGCAGTGCTACCTGGGCACTGTGAATAGATGAATGAGAAAACGTGCAGCTCGGTCATGGGGGAAGGGCACGGACGTGTCCAACGAAGAAAAGTATGACATCTATGGCGCGAGTCAGCCGGTGTTGGGGAGTAGGGACCAAGCAAAAGGAATCGCTCACTGGTGCAGCAATCTTCACCAACATGACAGCAGCCATTAAGACTAACGAGGAGTGGAATCACTCGAAAGTATGTATGCGCTAGAAAGACACCTTACTGATGATCCAAAACATGTACATGATCCCATCCCAATATAACGTGTTTAATATCTGACTTTGGACATTGCGGTATGCCCGAAACTTCTTCCAAGTATTCATGCTTTGAAGGACTGGAGGCAGTGAATTACAGCACAATTTCAGAGGTGCAAGGACATACCGATCTCGTAGGCCACCAAGAAAAGGCATATGAAACCAGCGTTTCTCGGCGCTCCAGAGCCACACAAATTGCCTATACCAAGAATTAACTTCCGGCCTGCGGATTCAGGCAAGACTCACCGTCCTCGGGGTCCCCGGGTAGGGAGAATTTGACGTTTGACCATGTGACCGTAGCGGCTATGATGAATACCTGAAGTTGTCAGGACAGCGTCAAGATGATTTCAGCTAATACCTCATACACTCCAAAGAAACACTCGCCACTGCCAAAGCTAACAGAACAATGAGCACCCTTCGACTATGCTCCCACAAGGCGTATGTGCGCAGAATCAAGATCACTTCCACGGAAACCATGCAGCCATAGGTGATCACTGAACCAGAGTCATCCAAGGTACCAAGCAACGTGGAAATGAAAGGGTCAAACCGTCTATGAAGTAGACATAAGCCGAGCACTGGAGGTAAATGGTAAGTTGATCCATATTAGGTTCCTTGAGGCACCAAAGGGGACACACTCACTGGCTTGCTGTGGAGAACATCTGCGTTATAACAGTGTCACATGAGACAGATCGTCAAGAAGAGAGCGCAACGAACCATAGAAAGTCAGAGCTGAAGTAATGATTGACAAATATCTTGATACCGTAAATACGATCCGTGTTATATCCCATTTCCTGCCCCATACATGATATACCTGTGCTGGCGCCTCAGTAATGTCAAAGTGTAGTCCTGGAAGACGAACCTCGGATGAAAATGTCAAACAGAAATCAAATACCTTGACCGGGGAAATATTAGGTTGACCTTGTGACTTGAACAAAAATGACAGACATACAAAAGCTGTCAACGCAGCGACTACGTTTGTGAGAGGTCAGTGCGATTGAGCATGTAATTTTGTTTGAATGAGACACACCGTTCATGTACTAAGAGGTGGAAAGGGCTCAGTAAGTTCCTATTCTTCAAAGAATCGAAGCCTGTGCAAACCTTCGCGAACTGCTGTTGGTGTAACTCTGTCGCGACATCAATGGACGATTCCATTACTGGTGCGCTATTAGCATCGTGGGCAATGGAAAATGGCGTCAAGTATAAGTGAGGCTAGTAAGCGAACAACGCCACTGATTACCCATGCGAACGATTCACAAAGCACATACGGCATATGTACCCTTTATTAACTATACCGTAAAAGCTTCGAAGCCCTGACTCGGCATTTGACGAAAATCATCAGAGGTGCCTGCCTCATGATCAGTTAAGTACTAGATATCCCTCAGTGTTCGCGTTTTTTGAAGTACAACGAATAACTTACCAGCCACAAATTCTAGTTGATACTTTCTCCTTTCTCGGATGTAGGGTAGGGCCTTGGCTAGAGCTCCATGTAATTTTTAAGGTAAAAAACGGAAATGGCAAAGCAGCGGAGAACTTACCGCGAGGGAATGTTCGTGCTTTTTTCTGAGGTGTGTCACAATATGTCACAAAATGCCGCAGTGCCGAAATCAAGTCAGCAACTCAATGTGTCAACCAAGATACGCACTTAGGTTCGTCACACTGTCACACGTCCAATGAATCGAACCTATTTCGAGTGACTGTCACATCGGGTTCAGGGCAACAAAGGTAAATTGTGACATATGGTAAAACCCCAAAATGAATGTTTTGGTTGGTACTAAGTGCTTCCAAAAATCTTTGTACTGTGCTTGTGGTGTGCTTGCGGTTGCCACCACCACTACTTACACCTGAGGCAGGGTTGACTTTGGTGCGTAAAAATATTGGGTACAAATCCATGAACAGAGGGTACCTAGGCTAGTGGAAATTTACCATACTTATATTTGGTACAAATTCATAATCTAATCTCGGATAAAAACAATCAGCTTGTGAGCACAGGCGAAATATGTTTCCGTATTTGGTTCAATTCTTTTGTTTGTTCATTTTTGTGCTTGTCTGCATATGATAATAATGATTGTCGCCCCCCTGTAGAAAGACTGATTTTGGGGGGCGATCTCACCCTAGAGACAGTGTCAAATATGTTTGGGCCACAAAGTAGGTACATTCCCGCAAACATATGTACCCTATTTGTAGGGGTTTGTACTAGATTCAAATTTCGGACATAATTAAACTATGTTTTGTAATATGTCCTGCTGCCATATTTGCTAGCCGAGGTGCAATATGTTCACTCATTTTACGCCAATTTGTTTGACCGACATGTTCGTCCTTGGAGAATTAATAAATAAATAAATCCTCTGCCTTGTTTGCCAGACCCGTCAACACTGTAGCCAGGGGGTACCATCAATGTGCCCAAAGGGATGTGCTCAAGGACAGCATCAAACAAGACATCACTAGGAATCGAGCTCAATGTCAGCATGCTGGGGTCTCGTTTTTCATTCTCGCTGGACTGTCTTGCCTTCCCTGAGCCTCTCACCAAATGTCTCATATGAAATGGCCTGCCCAACCACAAAATGGCCCACCCGTACCCCAAACGTGTCAACCACATAATAAATGGCCTGCCAGTGCACAAAATGGCCCACCCAACCTCAAAATGGCTCACACATGCCGAGATGGCCCATCTGGCGTCGAAACGGCTCACCCGTGCTCGAGATGGCTCACCCGACATCGAAACAGCTCACTTGCACCTGAGGTGGCTTACCAGTGCCCGAAAGGCAAAAAAATGCCCCACCCAATGTCGAAGTGGCTCACCCATGCCCAAGATGGCTCACCAACACCCGAAATGCCTGAAACGGCCCACCTGGCATCGAAACGGCTCACCTGCACCCGAGATCGCTCACCAGTGCCTGGAATGCACGAAATGGCCCAGTTGACGTTGAAGCGGCTCACTCCCCAAGCTGCTTGCGCATTTTCAGCTGCACGCATTTTCAACCCCTCCCTCACGTTTTTAACTACACCCACATGTTTCCAGCTGCACCCACGCGCCTCAGCACACCCGTTACTGCCCTGAACGACACTGAACTGCCAGTTCATGTGGCCCTCACTCAAATGGTTGTCTAGTTTTCACTTTCGTAAAAATCATGTTGTACTTTGTGCTCTCCTGTGCTCACTTTTGCCACTTTTCTAACACATGAAATCTGCTTAATTCTGACGAAGAATCAGATGCCCCGCACTGCAAGTAAGAAAGGCAGAAAAATAAGTATATAAATTGATAGATTCAGAGATGGACTGGAGAACATTGCATCCTCCTTATTGTCCTCATTTGAGCAGAATAAGCGAGAAAAGGCTCCTAATATTGAAAGGGTATGGTTGGGAATATAAACGATTAGATACAAGGAGAATAGTGTAGATTGATATTAGGAATAGCGCATGAAATGCGTGAATGATTTGTAAGAATAGTCGTAGAAGAATAATGCCCGAGGGCACTTGACCATAGACTTAAGACGATGAAAGTATGCCGAAGGAATCTTTTTTTAAATTCAGACTCAGATCGCACTTTGTTCAACACACTAAAGTTGAGTCTCCGATTCGGCATTTCGGCTTGCCCCAGTCAACACTCCCCTTCAAGCCGAACTCAAGCCGAGTTCAGCAATATGCTGGGAATGTTTGGGTTTCGGCAATGCTTTTGTGAATATGTCCGCAATCATCTTAGCAGTCGGACAATATTTAGCACAAATAATATTATCATGTATCTTATCGCGAATATAATGATTCATAATGTCGAAATACTTAGAGTGCTGATGGTATTGGTGATTTTTAGCAATGGCGAGTGATGATTGGTTGTCCCCATATAGCGTGGTTGCCCCTTCTTGCACAAAGCCAAGCTCCATATATAGATTTTGGAGCCAAATGGCTTCTTTGGTAGCATGTACAAGTGCTGTGTACTCAGCTTCTGCCATTGATAGTGTCACAGCATTTTGTTTCTTTGAGCTCCACATGATAGTGCCCCCAGACAATAGAAATACATAACCAGATATACATATCTGGTCATTGTTATTCACAAAATCAGCATCAGCATACATAATAAAATTATTACTCTGATTCTCACAGGCTTTGTAAATTATACCATAATTTCTGGTCCCTGCGAGATATCTGAGTATGCGTTTGGCTGCTGCCCAATGATTTAAATCGGGATTAGCCATGAATGATGCAAGGTGAAAAATGGAAAATGCTATATCTGGACATGTGGCAATTGCAGTGTACATAAGAGATCCAATCAGGGATGAATATGGATTACTTCTATCTCCCTTTTCAGTCTGATGCCTCAAGCTTTATTCCAGGATCAAGGGGTATACCAATGCTATTGGCATTCTGGAGTCCGTAGTTCTCTAGAATGAAATTGATATATTGAGCTTGTGTGATCGTGATAGATTTGTTTGTCCAATCACACTCAATCTCAATCCTGATGATTTTGGATGGATCTCCAATGTCATGAACCTCAAATAATTCCTGTAGTTCTTGCTTGAGTGAGACCATCAGATTGGGCTGGTTAGTAAATAATAATAGATCATCAACCCATATGGTGATGATTTCTATACTGTCTGGACCTCACTTGATATAGACACATGGATCAGAATGTAATCGCTCATAATTTTTTAGCGTGAGCTGTTTATTGAGCTCCTCATTCCATTCTTGTCCAGATTGCTCAAGTCCATAAAGGGTTTTAATCAAACGGCATAGCCACAGGGTTCCATCATCAAACCCTTCTGGTTGTTTCACATAGACTTCCTCTTTGAGGATGCTGTTCAGGTATGCACCCTTTACATCCATTTGCTGGATTTCCCAGTCTTTGGATACTGCTAATGCAAGTATTGCCTGGATCATCTCCAATCTGACAACCAGGGAAAATGTCTCATTATAATCCATACTGGGAATTTGGGAGAACCCTTTAGCCACTAGTCTAGCCTTACATTTGAGTAATTCACCGTCCTTACTGTATTTCCAAATGAATACCCATTTATTTGAGACTGGTTCTCTATCCTGGGGAGGATCAACAATCTCCCAGGTACCCATCTCTTTGAGTTGTTTCAATTTGGTTTGGACAACTTTTTCCCATTCAGGCCATTCTGGTGATTCTTTCACTTCTTTTAGCAATTTTAAGTCATCTTTCCCAAAATTACTCTCAGTGTATGCAGCATATACCAATTCCGCAGATGATATCAGTGAGTCCTCATCTGGGTCATCTTCCAAATCAGGAAGTGGGTCATCAAGCTGACTGTAATCATGCTGTATTCTTGGTTGGGTGCTATGTCTCAATGGTAAGTCTTCTATCTCATCTGCATGTTTCCTTTTATTTTTACCACTTTCACCAGATCCACCAGATTGTGGTGCATTGTTTATTTTTGACACTGTTATCTCTGGTTGTCACATCCGTTGATTTCCCCATCTCATCTGACCTAATTCTGACACTTTCTGATGTTTCCTGACATATCCCAAGAACACCCAGTTGTACTTGGACATTTCTTTCTTGTTTCTTGTCTCCCATTTTCCCAAATTCTCGGATTTCATCTATTAGTAATCATATCCGTCTTATGTCCTTTTTCTGTTATGGTTCCCCTCTTTGTCATCATTGTTTCCTTCTTACTAATCCCATGTTCCCATTTGTCATCCGCACACCTTGCATTAGTAATCCTGACATAGCCTTCTTCCACCGCACATTGGGATTCCCTCACCCCAACACTAACCTGTATATATCCTTTCAGATTTCTAGTATATAAACCCTTGTAACTTTCCCTATGTTTCCTCAGTTTGAATATCAACTAGATCTCAATCCCAGAAACCCTCTGATCCTCTGAATCACCTCCTCTGGTCCTTGAGTTGAACTTGCAAATTAATTCTGACCCTCACCTGAAATCAAGAGACAGAACTCATACAGGGGCACAACACATATGTTGAAGCCACAGTCTCTTACCTACCCGACACTTCTGGATTCCCCTTACTGATTCCCCTTCCCCGATCCTTTGGGTTTGCTCCAGAAACTTTGGGATTGAACTGGATTCTGACACTGGTACTGACTCCCCTTCATGCTGTATATCTGGCACTGCCTGGGAAGTCCCAGTGGTGGTGACAGAAGTTCCTGTTACAGGGAAATGGTAGTTGTGAGACACCTTTACCTGTTGTGTATGTGCATCAAAATACTTCACAGCCTTAGGGGCCATCAAGAAACCCTACAAATGTATGTTTCTCAGATTTAGGATCCAGCTTAGATACATTTGATCCCTCTTTCAGGATCCATACTGGTGTCCCAAATTCCTGAAAATGAGCCACATTTGGCTTGGACCCAGACCATCTTTGCTCAGGCGTCGACCTTGTTAGGGCATGTGTATGGGCCTGATTACACAGATAGGCAGCATGGATGGCAGCTTCAGGCCATAGGAAATGAGGTACACTGTGCATGATTATCATTGTGCAAACTAATTTGGCAATAGTTCAATTCAGGTGCTCTGCAACACTGTTTTGTGGTGGCAAATACAGTGTGGTGAATTGAACATCAATACCTTGTTCCACACACCACATCAACAACGACTTATTGATGTACTCTTTGCTGTTGTCTGCCCTCAAGATCTTAGGTTGTTTTTCCCATTTTCACTCAATGAAGTGAGGTATTCTTTCACCTTTTATGATGCCTCATCCTTCATCTTCAGGAACTGTTATATACTTTGACATGTACAATTATTGATGAACAAGATATAGTATCTTACACTGGACATCACATTCACTTGAGCAGGACCCCATACATCAGTATGGGTCAACTCGCTGGGGTTTTCAGATCAAGTTGATGCATGCTTTGGATATGGGCTATGTTCTTGTTTCGCTTGGATACAAGCATCACATTCAAAGCTAGGTGAGTGCTCATTGACCATGAATCCATCAACTGATGCTCCTGCAAGTAAATGTTTCAAGCCTTTGACACCAATATGACCAAATCTTTGGTGCCATGTTTCCCAGGTATGTGTACATATTTCCATAGCAGTATTACTGACATTTTTCTCCACCATAGACATACTCAACCAATATAGCTTATTGATATGATGTCCTACAGCAAAAGCTTGGCGCTCAGAATCAAAGAGGGTTATCTTACCACCTCTGGCAATAGCTCTCCCCCCCTCTTCATTGAGTCATCCAATCAACAATAAATTATTTGCCACCTGTGGAGCATAGAGGACTTTATGTAGGTGTACAGACTTTGTCTCAGTACCTATATGACTTTGAAATAAAACAATACCATGTCCTAATACTTGTACAGGACAGTTTCCAATCCTGTTGACGTGTTTATGCTTGAGCAGCATAAATTCTAAGAACACTACTTGGTTATTGCAGATATGAGACATTGTCACCAAGTCCGCAACCCAGGAATACATATCAATGGTGTCATCATTCTCATTCAGTGATACATTGTACATAGTATTAAAGGCAATGTCTATCTCTTCATCCTCTTTGATGTCACGTGCTTGATTTGCATGCTCTTTGCCTTTATTACTCTTTGGCATAGACTTTTTCTTTGCTGGCTCTTCTTTCACTCCCCCTTTCCTATTGCAGTCAGCAGTGATGTGACTGAACCATCTGCAGTTGTTTCACTTGGGTTTACCCTTGAAGTGATAGTTGGTGGTTGTGTGGTTCATTTTGCTGCATATTTTGCAGGGGTCACATGTCTTGTCTACCTTTGTTTCTTCCCCCATCCCACGTCCTTAGTATAGTACATAGTCATACTTGTTGAGGTACCAACATGTTTGTCATCAACATTGTCTAACCTGGACTCTCTTTTATGGTGGCAATATTTGTCACCTGTGATATTACAGAGTTCCTGAGTTGTTACCTTGTGTGTTCCAGTGCTTTTGGCACCGCTTTGGGTACCACAGTAAGATGTGGAAAGATGATCCCATGATTCTGGCAATGAGGTTACAAGAATCTATTGGAATTCATTATTGGGAATGAGACATCCCATTTGGTGAAGCTTGTTTCAGGTATGCTTCATCTGAATAATATGTTTGAGGATGTCCACACTTTCCATAGCCTGTGTGCTGTAAAATCCACACTTGGTCGACATGATTGTCTGTTGACCTCGCTGTTCATGGACAGAACTCAATGTTGCCCACATTTCCAACAACATTTCTAGCCCAGCCATATGTATCATTTGTTTGTTGCCTATGCTAGTGATGATGAGCATCTGGGCGATGAGGTCATGCTGTTCCCATGTTGCTAACTCTTCTTTACAGGATGGATCCAGTTTCAGAATACTTCCAAGAATGTATTGGAACACACTGTGGAGGTGGAGGACACTGGTCATGCATGTCTTCCACACCAGCCAATTACCGTCTGTGAGTTTCAGATCCATCTTGTACAACAATATTGCGCTGAGATTGATGTGCTGAGTCAGCATACTATGAGTGGATTGTTGTGCAGCATTTGAGGCTGTTTTGGCCTGCTTGGTTGAGTTTGAAGTGGGCATAAGGTTTTTGGACATGATAATAGATAATAATAGAACTTGACAAACAAAAAGGATGTTCAGTGTTTGGATAGGGGTATTATTACTTGCCTACTGGTCAGAGCAAGCCAGGGCTCATAACCTGTTGGGAATATAAATGATTAGATACAAGGAGAATAGCATAGATTGATAATAGGAATGGTGTGTGAACTGCACAAATGATTTGTAAGAATAGTTGTAGAAGAATAATGCCTGAGGGTGCTTGACTGTAGACTTAAGATGATGAAAGTATGCCAAAGGAATCTTTTTTTATATTCAGACTCAGATTGTGCTTTGTTATACACAATGCATGGACCATTACCACTAAAGTTGAGTCTCTGAACAGTGATTGGGGTTACCAGCTTAGTTATGCTAACTACTGCTGTATGGAAAATACTATGTGCTTATATAAGCTACCTAAATGGGTATGCATACCAATTGTATTCCAACACCTCAAAGACAAAAAAATATACACCAGATTTTGCTGATGGGGGCATTTGAGACTTGCAATGAGAAGAAGCCATCAAGCTCCTTGATCAAATATTAGAGCAAAGCCCAAGTATCAGAGAATTCTGACAGGGGATTGATGAAAGCTGAGCTGCAGGCACAGATGATGTTGTGACATTGACAGTCCCCTTTGAAGCTATTCCACTGATGTCACAGGTCACACACTCCTTCAAAGCTTTGAAGCTAAGGTTGAGTTAGTCACACCCAGATCTGGTCAAGCTTAGGTGTATATCTCTACAGTATTTGTCACAAAGGTCCAGCTGACCTCAGAATCAAGAAAGGCTGTGACAGCCTCCTACATGTGTGAGAAAGGATTTTTGTCAAACCTCCAGTGGACCTCAGACCAGTCTGATGCTGTCCAAGTATCAGAACAAACACCATGTCAGCCACTTGCACATGATCTATGGAGTGAGAAAACAGCAAAAAAACAGACTCAAAAAGATGGCTGGCAAGGGATTCAAACCAACAACCTAGCTGCTCACAAGTAAATAATGGCACAATCTAACCATCACACCACAGAGCTCTGCAGTATCCATGAGATTAAGGAACTATGTAGAGCATCATCAAGACTTGTAGAAATTTCATTATCCCACCTCCTGCATTCACATGTCATTGTTATTCCAAGTGTCTAGATTATTAATATATGTTAGATAACTCATTGTCATGCCCAGGAGGGTACATTGTTATGGTAGATGTAAATTAGACTGTGATGAGCTGCATAAAAGCTATGAAACAAGTATCCATCCACTTGGGCAAAATTATATTAGTAATCTAACTATGTGGCACATGTGCTTGTGTGGGGTTCACACAGTCTCTGTCTGACTTCAGGCTGACCTCAGGAAATTTAGCACTAATGGACATCAGCATGCTTACACAATGGACCCTTGCTCAGACCTGTTTGGGTGGTATATATGTATGTTTGTTTGGTATTGACATGACATACACTTGTCATTTGATGAAATTCCTCATATCAGGGCCTCGGGAATTTTTCGGTGTAGCAAAGCTATTAGTGAACACACCTTAACAGGAAATTCAGCATGATGTAGACTGAATTCAGGCTTTCCTATTTCAACCAGAGTCACACCTATGTCACACAGATCCTCCTCTCTCATTTTGTAGCTAATCCTTATGATCAAAGGCCCTCTGAGAAATTATTTTCAGGTTTCTGGCCATGTATTTCGTCCAAATAAATATTCTTGTAATGTATGGTTGATGTGTGGCCCAGGTATGTGTTATAAAGTGCCTGAAATCACCCTCGAGCACTATGGATGCCATTCTTGTGCAACAAACTGCTTGATTTCTGTCAAAGAAAATATACATCCCTACTTGTAACACTCCCACCAGCCTAAGTCCAAATATTAGAGCCATCATGACTTGAATTGAGTGTGCCAGAGTTGAAACACAAACACTGCGTACACATGAAGCCATGGGACTATCTAGTATGCACCAAAAAAATCTACATATTACAAATGTATCTTTGTTTATGTTCAGTAGTCCCAGATTTTCTGAGGTCAGTGGTGTAGCCCTACATAGAGTACAAATCATCTACTTATTTGTGATACAAAGTGTAGAAACCTTTGTTTCAAATATTACTTGTAGTCTGAGCCTAATGAAATGTAGCAATGACTTTCATTTCCTCGTGGCAAGGGACTCATCAAAATTTTATTTTTGTGTCATGTGGTTTTAAAATCCTTGTCAACCTTTTGTTCCCTTCATGCTTGCTCTCACTCTTGGGCTTTCCACATTGAAAGTAACAACGGATGGTTTCTTGCCCTTGCAAACTCTTTGTTTTGGAGTGGACATCATGCAGCAGTGCTTGTTTTTTCTGGTCCCTCATACTCTTGCCCTAAAAGTGTATTTTCAGTCACATCTACTTGTTTATGGCTCTGCCTGCTTGTTTATAGTCCCATCCACTCATTTATGGTCACACCCACTCATTTTTTCCTGCACCTGTGTTCATAGGAAACAGCCATAGTGCCTGTGCCCAAAATGGTCCACCTAACCTTGAAATGGCTCATCCACACCCGAGATGGCTCACTGGTGCCTGAAATACAGCAACCACATATGAAATGGCCTACCTGACATTGAAACAGCTCACCCACACCTGAGATGATTCACCAGTGCTCAAAATGCATGGCCCGACCTCAAAACAGCTCACTCATGCCTGAGATGGTCACCCAACACCAAAATGGTTCACCCACATCCGAAATGGCTCACCTGCACCTAAAACAGCCTACCCCCAACCTACCTGTGCATTTTCATCCCCACTCCCACATTTTCAACCTCTTCCACACATTTTCAGTGCACCTGTACATTCCCAACCCACCTGTACATCTTCAGCCTCACCCACATGTTTTTAGTCCCCAACCTTGTAGCTTCAATTGCTCCTGTGCATCTCAGCAATGCTCACATGTTTTCAACACACCCATACATTCCCAGCCCATCTGCACATTTTCAGCTTCACCTGTGCATTTTTAGCCTCACCTACACATCTCAGCTGTTTCATTCCCCAACCTGCCCTGCAGTTGTGTATGATAGATGACCTGTGCTTGTATGGATCTCTGAGCTTCAGGGACTTTGCCCCACTGAGTCTTTTTGGGGGCCTTTCCCCATATCTATGAGTTTCCCTGAGCTTTGGGGGCTCTGCCCCATTGAATCTTTTTGGGGCCTTGTCCCCCCTTAGGGACTTTACCCAATATCTGTGAGATATCTGTGAGTTTTTTGGGAGCTTTGCCCCACTTTTTAAGATAAAATAGAAAATACATTTCAGTGAAGTAGATGTAGAGTCCAACATAAATACTACAAACAACTTGGAAGCATATTCAAGTTAGTCAACTTGAAGAAGAACTTGTGGGTAGACAATGTTTTTGGTAATAGGCTGATCTGAGGTGTCCTGCCAGATTGCATTAATGTGATAAACTCATGTGGCTCAAGAGATTGCAACATAGAATTGGCCATGAGTAAATACAGGGGAGTGAAGGTCAAGGCCAACATGCTTGATGGACTGTCCTTGAGATTTGTTGATAGTCATAGAGAAGGCCAGGCAAAGAAGGTATTGATGATGCTTCAGCTCAAAATGTAGAGATGTGTTGGAAGGAGTGAGAGTAATCTGAGGGATGAAAATTTGACTTCCAGCAAGGTCACCTCCAAGATGTATTTCAATGACATATCACTTCAGTCACCATCAAAGTCAGACCTCTTAGGCCTATAGGTTCCTGGTTAGCTATTGTCCTAACAGGTCTAAATTTGATGGGATATCCCAGATAGTGTTTTTACCAGGGAAAGCCCA